>CAAKHD010002841.1:5399-56104 GCA_901007705.1 Fistularia tabacaria | reverse complement strand
ACAAAAAATGGTGAATAACTCTTTGTATAACTTTTTTTTTTTTTTTTTTTTTTTTTTTTTACAAAGCTGTGCACAACAAGAAATGCAGTTTTCAAGGCAAGTTAAGCCGAACCCGGAACCCAGCCGAACCCAAACCCAGCAAAATTAAGCTGTTTTCGGAAGGAGGGTTGATCAAGGAGTACTTGTTATATGCTCGGAGAAAAAGCACACATCTAAGAGCACGACGCACTGTGACACGGACGGTTGAGGAGATCGCAGGAATTCTGGAGCTTCACCCGAAGGACATAGCAGTCAGCTTTGAATATTTTTCTCTGGCTTTGGATGAGAGTTGCAAGCGTTCTGTTATGTGGGATAATGGCAGACTCCAATATCACGTTCACGTATGTGATGAAGTTCAACGAATCCAAATCCGGATCACCTCTCGGCTGCCTTTCCTAAAATCTACTTTAGACATTCAGCCGGATTTTGGTGCACTTGTTCAAGCCCAGGTCATGCTGGCTATCTCTCACTGAATGAAAATCAAAATCCAAAGCGCTTTTATAAAGTATAAAGTTGATCAATATCTTTAACATACTTTGTGAATGTCAACAAGTTAGGCCTTCTGAAAGCACTGACGTAATGATTGTTTTCACCGTGTATTACTTCTGAAGGAGTACTTTCCTGTTTGATTCCGCCACAATTTCATTGTGTATTTAAATATTTACAGAATATTCTTATTATTCTCACAGCCAAGGTCGTAATTTACTGCCTTTTACAATGGGACATAATTAATGTAGAGTAAAATTAAGTTTATGTCATCATTGGTTCGGCCAGGAGATGAAATGGGACCGGTACGGTGTGTTTGTGTGTGTGTGTGTGTGTGTGTGTGTGTGTGTGTGTGTGTGTTTACCTCCGGGGACGGAAGGATTCCCGCCTGTGGACCTTCTTCCTGGCTGGGAGAGGCGGCGGCGGCGGTTCCGTTGGTCTGAGCAGGCTGATGCTGGCCGAGTCCGTCGACCGTGACGTCCTCCAGTCCGGGAATGGAAGAAAGCTGCTCAGGGCATGAAAACAGGAATTATATTGCTACTACTGGGGTTTTGTCTTGTTACTGTGCATGCTGGGATTTATAATAACTAAAAGCTGATGAAAAAGCAGCCCGTCAACATTTAGATAGGCGAGGAGTCATCCTAAAAAATAAAATAAAATGCAGTAACTACCTGGTAATCGTATGGAAAAATAAAATAAAACAAAAAAAATCTTTAAATACTTTGAGCTACATGTCCAACATCGCACAAAATGGCTTGTCAACCGCACATATGCTCAGCCTTTCGCTAGCATGTTAATAATACATGAATATGTGTATCACACATGTGATTTAAAATGACAAAAAAACTGAAAAAAAGAATTAAAAAATATATATATATATCGAATTTTGATTATTTATTTAAAAATTAATGAAAAAATATTGTTTTCATTATTAACAAAATTTTTACATTTAAATAATTCAATTAAAAATAGAACTTAGAATTATTTAAGAAAATGAATTAAAATTGATATTATATCAAACACTATAATTTAAAAATCAATTGAAAATTATTTTGAAAAAAATTCAATATTGTACTTGTTTTTCAACCCGGTTGTGACAATGCATAGGCGATTATCCCAGGAGGGAATATCAGGACGTGCGGCAGGACCCACCTTGGCCTCCAGAATGCACAGCGTGGTTTCGATCTGCTGAATGCGCAGAGATATGCCGGACAGCTTCTGTGGAGGGGGGTGAGGACACGGGCATCAGGTGCAAGGATGTGGAGGAAGAAGCAGGGTCACCAATGGCAAGCGCAGGTTGGGTTAAAAAAAAAAAAGGGAAGCGCAAACCTCTTCGCAAACCGTCGAGAAGTTGTTGAGGAAGCGGACGGTGTGGACGATGAACTGGTTGAGGTACGCGACAATCCTCCTCTGCTGGATGGCTGGCACCTGGAAGAGGAGCACGGGACTGTTTCAGTCACGCATCGCGAGGGATGAGGAGGAACCGCGGGCTCGACGGAACAGTGTTTTCATTCGACGTCTCCTTCAGACGGTGGAACAAGAACTAGAAATGTGGATAAGCAAGTCTGCATAGATTTCGACTTGGACTCGATTCAACTGCATTGTCACTCAACATGTGCAAGGAAAAGGTGGCCAGATACAGTTTGGTAATATGAACAAACAAATTCGCAATAGACATGTATAAGGGGTTCGCGCTTCCGCCTCAAAGCGAGAAGGTCCCTGACTGGACGCCGGGATTCTCCTTGCACAAAAATATCCAGGAGGGTCATTGGAGACCTTACGTTACCCATCTGAGTGAATGTTTGCATGTCTTTTACAGCCTTACATTCATGCTCGATCATGATCAACACAAGATTGGTCATGAACAAATTCCGCCTTATTCATGAAAGCTAATTCACTAAAGCCTGACTGAGTGCATTAAAATGTCATGAAGAGAAAAAAAACAACATCATGTGCAAAGGCACCTCAGGATGGAGAAGGACGGAAAAAAGAGCGTGCACTGCATGTCAGACAACTGTCATACTGGGCGCGACAGATGGGGTCATGAAACGAACACGACTGTAGAGAAATAGATATGACAAAGAAAGACAAAAAAGTAGCTACTGAGGGTTCTTTAAACCAGTGTTTCCCAACCACTGTGCTGTGGAAAAAATGACCACTTTCACCTGATTGGTCCAAATATGATTCGTTCGACGCAATTAATGTGCATTTTTACGTCTATCTATGTTAGCGGCATGCAGGGACAGGCAGAACAATGAAATGCTCTTCCACTCGATGGCAGCGGGCAATGAATGAAGCCGTGGATCGACCTGCTGCTGCTGTTCAAACAGCAGAGTCATTAGCGATGCTTGGGGTGAGACAGCGGCAGTGATACGCCATGGGTGAATATATGAAATGAAAAATGGCTCCATCAGGAGCCTCTGGTCCTGAAGAACATTGTGACCCAGATGAAGGCCCGAGTATGAAAGGTTGCCAGAAGAAAGAGATGACACAATGAAAGTTAGATTGCGTTTGGATTCACTTTTACTGGGGAAGCAACCAAGCCCACTGGGTTGTGCCTGGTGTCCAATCGTGCCACGACTCCAAGCAAACTTCAACTAAACACCCTTCACTTCAAGATAACACAAACTATTTTGTTCGTCCGCGTAAACTGACTGAGAAACAGGTGGCGATGTTGAAGAAAACTACCAAGACGAGTGAGAAAGCTCGGAAAGCTACAAAGTTGCCGAACTCATGGCTAAATCCAACAGCCATTTCCTGCGAGATTATCAGCTTTGTGTTCAAGCAAACAGGGCCAGATTTCACACTGAGGAAGTCAATTGTGACGAGTTTCATTTCTATTTCAGGAAAATCGTTTCTGACCTATTTGGTGGGGTGTCGTGTGATTTTTCTCATGTCAAATATGGGCCGTGGCTCAAAAAAGGTTGAGAGACACTGCTTTAGACAGAGGATGCGAGTGCTGTGAACGTAAAAACTTTTGAGTTGCAGGAACCGAAAAGCGCATGAGGAGGCAGATTGCGACGGGCCAATCAGCGGAAGCTGAAGACCTAAACAACAAGCCACGACCAATGAGAAGAATAAACACACAACTCTACATCATTGTTTGTCTTTTAAAAACACTGGGTCAGGAAAGCCCAGAGCTGAACTATAATACTGACTTAAGCCTAAATATCTTCTCCTGTTGCTTCATTGACGAACACGCAGGATCCACGCACATATAGTGGCAAGGTAGAATGAGACAGGATCCAACAGTCTCTATGTGACGTGAATGAGAAGATGAATGGTCGAGATAAGAAATGAAAAAGAAAGGGTTGCAGTGCAGCTTCTAACCAGGGGGTGAACGGGGGACAGTGTGGAATTCCGATGCCTTTGCAGACTTAGGTGCCGGACGTGAGGTGCAAATCAAGAAAACACCACCGGAAGGAGGCCTCAGGCTGAGAAGAATAATGCATGTGTTTCGATCTGGTTTGCCGAGTGGTTACTACCACTGATGGATTTTCTCAAAGAACTAATGGGAAACCCCTCTTCCTGCATGGCTGGCTGTGACTCCTGTGCAGCAACACCCTTCATCTTCTGCGAACACAGAGCATTTATGACACTACATTTTATATTAAATGTATTATATTTCATGTAAAACGTTTCTGCTTAAGAGATTCGCAAGATCTAACTGATTATAGCGATGCAACTGTGCTAAATAGCCTTGCAAAAAGAAATGTGAATTATAATGTGAGTTATATTGTGATGATTTCCTCACTGCACCCACCTTGGTCAGATCCACCCCGGATCCCACGATGGGCAGCCCGTCCTCGTCCATGGTCGATATTCAATGAGCCAACTTCGATTCCGATAAGTTATTTGCTCCGGAAAAGAAAAAAAAACAACGTCAAAACAGACGAAAAAAATCCAAACACAGTTTGGCGAAACGTTTCACGTGACTCCCGCACGGTGCGTCGTTCCGGAATGACGTCACTGACAACTTCCGCCACACGGAAGTTTGGACTTTTATTCTGAAGTTTAAGATCAAATTTGTTCTCTGCCGACGCTCGTTTGACCGAGGATGACGAAAGACAAACAGAAAAACACGAGTAAAGCTGCTAATAAAATAAAACTCAACATGTATCAGGTGGAGAGAAAGGAGATTAATGAGTTTGATTCGCGAGAGAAACTTTTATTTTGAAAACCGGAAACGCCGGAGTAGTTTGGGAAGCGGACGTTTGCGTACTATCGGCGCATGTCAGCAAACCGATTCCACTATATTCATGAAATATTTCTTTTTCGCCGTCAAAGCAGGCGTGTCGCGCAAATGGAAATTCCCGGGCTAACGGATAAAATTAACGGTACGTGTGTGAGTTATAGATATCTAACGTAGCCCGGAATATGTCGTGTTTATGTCAGCGAAACGGTTAGCGGGCCCCGTCTATTTCATGGTGTGATGACAATAATAGCAGCCAGACTTACAGGTGGCAGTGAGAGCACTGTGAGTCGAAGAGATTCAACTTAACGCTTTTCAGGCGCAATCTGTTTGCACATTTTAATATTCGACTTCAGCTCGTAGCTTTGGATAGTTTACCGGGGTGTTGATTTTAAAAGACAATATATAAATGCGTTTAATGCTGCGAGCACCCTTGTGTGGTTTCCCACTGTGTTGTAAATGGGCTGTTCATTTCAATTACCATTCCGAAGGAGGTCATGTGAACAATGTGCAAAATAGTTCCTGGACATTGTCAGTGTTTATTACTCTCGACTGCCTCCTAAAGATGATGTGTGCACATTGCCTGTGGAGTTTCTCAGTCATCCAGGTCACTGTTAATCTTTGTCTAAATATTTCAAAACATTTTAACAAGAATGTACACATTGCATTTTCCTTTTCCCCAGACCCCGAGCTGCCTCTGTCCGCTCTCCGCCTCCTGGTGCCGCCGCTTCAGCTGCGCTCCGCTGCCATGTGGCAGCTGGCGAAGAGGAGGGATGTGATGAACTACAACAGGCTCCAGGAATTTGTGCTGACAGTGACCGAGGCGGTGCCCGGGCTGTTGAACCTCAGTCAGAGAGCCCAGCTCGTTCTCGGCCTGAGAGCAAGGGTGGGTGCCGCTGGGAGGACACGAACGTGACAGTCGATGTCAAAGATCCTATGCTTTGTCATTCGTTTATTTGGGATCGAAGCGGGATTCGCCCCTGACCTGTCAATAGTCAATCACACTTTCATCCAAGTGTCATATAGAAGCATTCACCCCCTCATTCACTCGTCTGGATGATTGAGGTTTTCCAATGAACCTCCTGCATGTGTTTGGACTGTGGGAAGAAACCCCATACAACAAGGGGACTCCACACAGAAAGGCCTCCTGAATCACTAACCGCTGTGCTGCCTATCATATTAAATGATTGAAAAATAATATTGAATGAAACAAATAAAACAATCGCTGGATAAAGTTGATTCAGGGGTAAATTATAATGGTGTAATGCCCTGCATTGACCACTTGAGGTTATCCCTCCTCAATTTCACGGCTTATAAAATCTTTTTTTTTTTAAATTAAAGACCCGTTTGACGAAGAGGGCACTGATTTTTCAGTTGCAGTATCACAATATTCCCATTTGTGCATGTTTCAGTTTATCCTGGAGCTATGCAAAGATTCAAGCCCGGGTTCTGTGGATACTCAAATGATCCAGAACCTCCTGGAGAGACTCCCAATATCCTCGGCCAATGTGGATGTAAGTACGCTGTTTGTTTGACGCGAAAACAATGATATTCCTTTTTGTGTAATTATAATATGCCTGGTGTTTTGTAGTGCGGGGATGCAGAGGTGAAGAAAACAGAGTCCATTTTCATCGCTCTGGTCCAGAGTCTGCTCAAAGATCCGGTCGAAAGGGCGTATTTCTTCCAGGTCAGTCAAACATTAAAAAAAAAAAATCACATTCTCATCTCCAGGACAAACAAAACCACATTCCAGCAAGATATCATCTTTTTGCTTCTCCACCAGGAAGTGTTCCCAGTTGAATACGGCCCACAGTTTGACTCTGCTCTGCACGTGCTGCTTTGGGAGCTGCTCTCAAAACTGGAGAAGCTGCTGCCCGTGCCGGACCTGAAACAGGTATCCACTCCATCCTTCCCGATGGTTTCAGCTATTTTAGTCAAGCTGAGAGCGGGACAGTGTTTCCACCTATATTGGGATCATTTATCACTATCAAAAGATTATGTGCGTTCTATTTCTTTTCACGTTTATCATACAACACTACCTGTTTACTTTTTCACAATTGTGACATGCACAGCGGTAAATTATGGAATCCTGAATGTAATTGTGAAATGGTCGCAAAGTTAGCAAGAAATTAGCCAATGGAATATATAAGGCCACTTAAAAGTGACTGACAATGAAAGCTAACTGTGCTGTGACGGCAGACGGCGGCCTGGCTGGGCTCGTCCCCCTCCGTCCAGGAGGAGTGTTTTCAGTCCACCCCTGAAGAGCTGGCAGTCATCTTCAAACACTACAAGGCCTCGGGGCGGCTGAAAATGCCATGTGAGTTGACTTGAAACAGTAATCAGTATTGAGCGACTGCAATTCATTATGCATGGATATCTTTTTTTCATTTCTGGTCACGCCTGAGATGGGAAAACAGTTTGGAAGATCTCTGTTTGGTGTCAAGCCTGCACTGGAACTAGTTGGAGAGTACAGTGAGCTTTTCCGGACCCGGGGAACGTTCTCAAGACGAGCTGGTTGCGCCTGCTGAATTGCTTTGTTTATCCCGTGTTGATAAGTGAATGTTGGTCAAAAATGTAAGACATGAAAAGGTGCCCGAGGCCTTGTGACTCGTAGGTCTCTGGGCAAATGTTTATCTGTCCTCAGACAGATAAAGTTAGTAATGAGGAAGTGTTACACCGCACTGAAACACCCAGGAAGCTAATCTACCAGATAAGGATCGAGCCGCTGAGATGTTTGTGACGCGTTTGGAGAAAGGGCCAGGTGGAAAACCTGGCGCCGATGGGAGCATTGGAAGGGAGGAGGAGCAGAGGAAGGGAACGAATGCTGTGGACAGCCTGTCATAAGTCTCGCCGGTCCATAAGACAGCAGTGAAGATGCAGAAACGCCTGTAAAAGTAGAATTTCGGAGAGAAAAACAAGCTGGAATAAACCACATAATAAATATGGATCAAAAGTATTTCCTATTCATTTTTTTGATATATTTATTTTCAATAGAAGAAAATGGGACGTGTGAAAAATAAATCAGTATATATTGCAAAATGCTGGTGAAAACAATGGAGGGACTTAGTAAAAACAAATCAAAAAATCCCACCTTCCAATAAACCAATAAGCTGTTGACTTATTAATCTGTTTATATTTTTCTTCTTTACAGATAGCCCCTCATCCACCATCGGTAGCTGGATCATGTCCGCTCTGTCCATCCCCCCCTCGCAGAAAAACCCGGCCTCTGTCGGCCTGGAGTCGATCCACAACTACGCCAACGTCCTAAGCCCCGTGACCCTGGTGGGCGCCGGGGAGTACAGGGTGGTGACGGTCTACACCGAGGTGGAGGTCGGAGCTTCTGAGGAGCTGAATGAGTGCGCCGAAGTCCAAGCCGATTACCTGGAGAGGGACGGGGAGGAGGAGGTTGTGGCGGCAGGTGCCGATCCCGCGAGCAGTGAGGAGGCGCCCGGCCTGAGGGCGGATGAAACCGTGGAAGTGGCTAGAGCTCTGCAGACCCTGACGAAAACCTTCGCGCTGAGGAAGGAGAACCTGGTTCAAGAAGCACAGACGGGACAAATCAACAAGTACACCGCTGGAAATTCAACAGAGGAAGGAGAAGCACAGGGAGAACGTGACATGTGTAAGCGAACCGAAGGACAAAGCGTGGACACTGTGAAGGATGCGACAGCGAGCTCTTCGTCCGGAGGAGCAGAGAACAATCAGAACGCCTGCAGCGAAGCAAAGGCCAATGCTGAGCACCATTTGGAGATCGAGGGAACCGCAGATGTCTGGAGCGAACCAGACGCATCAGACGCCCAGCAGTCGGGCTCGGCGGACATGCGCCGGTCCACTCGTCTGCAAAGGAAGACGTCGCCGACCCCCCCGGAGACGCATCACTTCAAAAGGTGGGCAAATTCAATCCAAAGCCCTCTGACAAAACTATCAATATAGAGCCCTTTGAGTAAAAAAAAAATGCAAAAAAAACTAATAAACTGGCTGATAACGTATTTAGATATATCATATTAGCGCTCAGTCTAGTTCGGAATGTTATATTAGTGTTCTATAACTATACTCTGTTTATCCGTAACACAATCAGTTGAATATCAGATAATATATTAATGTCTGCATTGAAGGCTTTCAATTAAAACACTTGTGTTGGAATGCGTTGTATTCTCAAAGGTTTGAGGTAAATGTCATATCATTTAACATGCTAGTATTTGTCAAAATAGCTGAAAACATTACCGACTGATCTTTTCCTCCCCAGGAGCAGAGTGTCCGGATCCGCCACCCCCTCTATTATCGCGGTCAAAGGTAAAATATTGACGCAAACTCCGGTTTCATGAAATGAAAGCAGACGTCCTGTTTGACTCCCGTGTCCGAACCTCACAGGCGATTCGGAGGAGACGACGTCCATCATCTTCACCTGCTCGCGGTGTCCCTTCCACAGCGCCGACAGGAACAGCCCCCCTCACTTCCACATGCAGAGCGTCCGCACGGAGACTTACAGGGATCTGTCGGGTGCCGAGTTCACGCCGTCCCCCTCCGGCACCGACCAGATCTTCACATCCATCAAGCTGTTTCCCGGACGAGACGGCGAGGAGGGGACGGCAGAGGGACCTGGTGATGACGGCTCTCTCGGCGCCTCCCACGGCAAGGCCAAAGCGCTCACCTGCGAGACGTGCGGCAAGACGTTCACCCGCACGTCCGACGTCAGGCGGCACCAGCTCACCCACACCGGCGAGCGGCCGTTCCGCTGCTCGCAGTGCGACCGCACCTTCCAGCACTCGTGGGACCTGGCCAAGCACCAGAGCAAAAGCCACGACGCGTCCGTCTCCTTCTCCTGCCGGCCGTGCGGGAGCTCCTTCGCCAACCTGCGCGCGTTGACAGCGCACCACAAGAAGTCCCACTCGCAGGAGAGCCAGCTCCCGGAGATCTGCTCCATCTGCGGCCACAGCTTCCGGTCGCCGTCTGAGCTGTCGGAGCACCGGAGGTCCCACGTCACCGGCAAGCGCTACGTCTGCCAGCAGTGCGGCGAGGGCTTCGACACGCTGCTGGCGCGCTCCCAGCACCGGCAGGCGCACCAGGTGAAGCGCCAGTTCAAATGCCCCCAGTGTGAGAAGACGTACACCCGGAGGTCGGACGTGAAGAGGCACCTGTCCACGCACACGGGGGAGCGGCCCTTCAAGTGCGCCCAGTGCGGCAAGCGCTTCTCGCTTCGCTTCATGCTCACCAAGCACCTCCACGTCCACTCGGGCGAGCGGCCTTTCCAGTGCTCCCACTGCCCCAGCCGCTTCACGCTGGCGTCGGTGCTGGCCCGGCACGAGAGGATGCACACCGGGGAGAAGCCCTTCCTCTGCTCCCAGTGCGGGAAAGGCTTCCTGTCCAAAGGGGAGCTCTCCAAACATCACCGCTCCCACCTGGACGACAGGCCCTACCCGTGCCCGCAGTGCGACAAACGTTTCAAGAGCAAGAAAGCCCAGCAAGACCACATCACGTCGCACTCCGGCGTGCGACCGTACCCGTGCGCCTACTGCGGGAAGGGCTTCACGAAGCCCTACGCGCTCACCCGGCACAATCTCATCCACACAGGGGAGCGGCCCTTCCCCTGCGCCCACTGCGAGAAGACCTTCCTGTCCCTCAACGAGGCCCAGCTGCACCAGCGGATCCACACGGGCGAGAAGCCCTACGCCTGCGACGTGTGCGAGCTGAGGTTCAAGGGCTCGTCGGAGCTGGCGCGGCACAAACGCGGCCACTCCGGGCTCAGGCCGCCCAGGCCGCGCTGCGACAAGTGCAGGAAGACGTTCACGTCCAAAGTGAAGCTGAGGAAACACATGGAGACGCACGCCGACCCAGCGACTGAATGAAGGATACATTTCCGCTGTCAAAGGCTGAGACCTCAAAACCAATTTGTCCAGTTGACAAAAAATATTCAGACTCCAAAATCCAGTATTCACCGCTCGCGTCTTTATTTAACTCGCTACACGTCCGTTCTTGAACTGCAAATACGAGCGCGGGCTGCGCTGGAGCGTCAGCCAAAGAGGCAGCTTCCTGAAATGACAGCTTCTATGGTTTTGGTCTGAAATCTCTGCGCCGCATCCTTCGTCCGCAGATGAGCTGTTGTTCGCTGAGTGCCTGTGGCATTTTCCCCCGAAACCCTCAAAATTCACATGCAATAACAGAGAACACTTCCTGTGTAATTAGGATAATGTCACGTATTTTCCATTTCAATGAAGTCTTACGACCGTGACGGTTGCACACTCTGCAGATACGACAAATCTGAATTTGTCAAATTGTTTTACGTATCGGCGGATGAGTGTCACGGCCATGCGGTTTTTGACGTGATCATCGATCAGCCCCGTACAGATTTTAGGATTGTGCAGACCATTTGGCCTTGACCTCACCAACCAGGGGACATGACCGCTCGATCATATCAAATCTGAATTAAAAACAACCTTTTCTTCCATCATGAGTTTGCGTGCAGTCATATTATAATGGGTCTGCAGTTGGGTATAAAAGCGTGTCTTCATATGTCGTCAGTGATGTCCTCATTCCTTTTGCGCTAAGTTGGATCACCGACACTGTTGAGAAGATGCATAGAAACCCATCCAGGGATGACGGCCATCACGGTGCAAACATTCCTTGGAAATATCGCAAACTCCATCCGCTTTCCCTTCGCAGGCCTCCAGCCGTCCCGCCTGAAAACCCCAGAGCAAGGTAAGAAGGCGGCTTCTGTTTCGTGTTTCCGCATTTCTGCTCTTTCACCCAAGAATGTAGGCTCCCCACCCCTGTCGGGGTCGTGCCCTTCCCGTCATCGGGTCATTTTTCCACCCCCACCCCCACCTCATTAAAAGGGGGCATGACTGTGTTTAATGAGCTGTGGGGCTTTTAATTTGCTGCAATTGTGCTCCAGGGTGTCGGGAAGGGGGGAAGGAATCTCATGGATAAAGACGCAGAACTGGGGGAGGCACGAAGTTCTAGCGGTTTATTTACCTCGAGGTGTTTTTGCAGGGATTTAGAGGTGATAAATAAACGTTGCTAAAAATAACGTGTTTGGAAGCAGATGTGCACAGCTTAGCTCGGACGCCGCCGCCGTGGCGTCTTTTGCTTCAAACTCTGGTCGTCCTGGAGACGGCGGTGTCACGTGTTTCCGCTGGATCGGAGCGTTCCCGCATGACGCGTCGAGAGAGCTGACACGACATAAGTGACATCCGTGTAAAACGCCATCAGCTGCGTCGTCGGTTTGCCCGCTAGCTACTCAGCTTCTCAAGATAATCACAAGTCAGTTGAAGAAGCCGAGCCGGCGACTCCCGCTCAAATTTGAATTTCAAACCAACAACTTTGTCTTCGGTTTGTATTTGCTGGTTTGTAGTTTTGAAACAAGGGTCTGTCAAGACTTGAAGCACGTGTTGAAGTCTCCTCCTTCTCGTTCGAGCGACTCCGTTCACACGGAACTGGCCAGCTCAAGCTAACCATCTTCTCTGCATCCTCTTCTCTGACGCCATCCAAGTGTGCCGTGTCGTCTTTCTTCTCGTCCGTGACAGAAACCCGTCTGTAAAAATGGCGCCCGCCAGCGTCTTTATTAAAAAGACATGAAGTTTTAAAAAATCTCACGCTGTAGTTTGTGTTTTTTTTTTTTTGCACCCAGGCGGACGGTCATCCTGGTGTAGATGTCTCCTCCAGGCCGAGAGAGGGTGTGCACGGGTAGATTCTCAGCCCCGGCGCTCACCTCTCTTTCTGACGGGAGGGAGGGGCGGCGGCGAGCGCGCAGATGTCGGGATGTGGATGTCAGCCGAGGAGTTTCGCGCAGCGGTGACCATGCAGGTGGAAAGGACGCGGGAAATAAACAGATAAATAGGGCGGAAACACGGCGGCTTGCGGACGCAGATAACGGCGCCGACGCGACGGCCATCAGCCAGATTTACTGTCCGGGCAGCGTCGCTGGCGTCGGTGACGGATTAATAGGTGGTCGTAAAGAAGGCGGGAGGGGGTTTGTGTGTAGCAGGAGCGAAGGCGGCGATAGAGGAGGGAAGAGAGAGGGGTCGTGAAATAGAGAGAGGGGGAGTAAATAAAGCCGAAGCCGACATCATGAGCTCTTTATTGCCTTACGACTCGCTGTCGGTTCGTCCGAGTCCGAACAGACGGGCGTTTGACTGGGAACGCGAGCAGCTAGCCGTCCGGAGGCTCTCCTCTCCAAGGGGTCTCGACCTCCTCACTCCGCCGCCTCTTCCCCGCAGGCCGTCGGCAATCCCGGGCTACCTGCTGTCCCCTTACCAGGACCAGGAGGAGCAGCTCCACCAGCAGCATCTGCGTCTGTCCCTGTCCGTCGGCTCGGAGGCCTCGCTGGCGCCCCCCGCCCCCGCGCCCGCGGGCGCCGCCCCACCCTGCTGCCGCCCGGCGGGAGTCATGCACCTCCTGCGCCTGGCCCTGCTGGCCTTCAGCTGCCTCTTCTGGGCGGCCGGCCTGGCGCTCTTCACCCTGGGCGTCTGGGCTCAGATTTCCCTGGCAGACTACATGCTGCTGTCGGCCAATCGCTACCCGAACGCCCCGCTCATCCTCCTGGCCACGGGCGCCGCCGTGACCGCCTGGGGCTTCCTGGGCTGCCTCGGGGTGGCCGCGAACCTGCCCTACGTGCTCAGAGCTTACGGTTTCTTTCAACTGGCGGCGCTGGTGGGAGGTCTGGCGGCCGGTCTCTCCGGTCTCTTCTATCGGGAGGACATCGCCGGGGGATTCCGCAGCGGGTTGCAGCGAGCCGTCTTGGGCTACACCGAGGACGAGGGCCGAGCCGACGCCCTGGACAGCCTGCAGAGGGCTCTGGAGTGCTGCGGCGGCGAAGGCTGGCGCGATTGGCTCAACTCGGACTGGGCGATTCAGCACATGACGTTCCCGCTCGCGGAGAACGGCACCTCGATTTCTCTGCCCGACAGCTGCTGCGTGAGGCGCAAGGGCTGCCGCAACCGGCCCCTGCCGTCCGACGACAACGAGGGAGTCGTCGCGGCGGGGATCCACCCGCACGGGTGCTTCCGCAAAGTTTTCAGCTTGGTCAACGACAACGTGTTCCACATCGCCGCCACGGTGCTGGGCCTGGCCTTCACCCAGATCGGAGGCATCGCGCTGGCGTGTCTGCTGGCCAACAGGCTGGCACCGAGACAGCATCGACGCGTGGTGGCTCATTAATGGTCCGTCGGTGGCGATTAGGCCCTCCCAACCGGGATTGACCGAGTTGACGATTAGGATTTGGAACTGACAATGTCTGAATGGGATAGTGTTGCAAAGTGGGTCTTCTAAGAGGCGGCGCAGACAAACAGGAAGTACCGATTGGACTTTAAAACCACCCTCTGGCTCTCTGAGGACGAGTCAAACCGGCGCCAACGTAGGACTATTGGATCACAAAACTTCCAGTTCTGCTGTGTGCCATTCCAACAGGCTGACACCGATTTAGACTTTTCTCTGGTCGACTTTTGGATCGGCCAAATCCGTGACCCCATGAAATATTCGAGGAAAGGTCCAACACTCCAAATGAGTAGTCGGATTAGCGATCCATGTCATTCGAGAGGCGACAAAGACGCCCCTGGTTGTAAATACGCTCTTCTCACTTTGCAACCCTATTCTCCCCGTTCCTCTGTTTTGCCCGATATCTCGAGAAATCCGTCTTTTCGGCCAGACGTTCCAGAGGAGGCCCCTGTCCGCACTGCATCCCTCGGGCTCCTCGCAGCCGTGCCTCCAAAGAGTCCGGCCGCAGGCCGCGTCCTCCCTTTCTTCCCATCCGGTCTCCTAAGGCGCCTCACTCTTCGGAGACACAGCCGGCTCCTGTTCGCCTAACGTCAGGAAACACGTCACCGATCTCGAATGTTCAGCGCAAAACGATGCTGTCCTAAAAATAATGATCTTCCAGGAGTCACAGCACAACGTCAGTCCTGTTTTGCTGCACTCGGCTGCAGTGGTGCTTCAAATTGCTCGATGATGAATTGTTGTCTCTTGATTGTTTGTACGATTTCAATGTTTCATTCGCCGTAAAAAGAAAAAAATCGTGCCATTTTCTGAATGATGTTCTGTCTGGAATGTTTACGTGCATTCGCATGACCCAAATGCGCACCCCCTAGCATGAAGCCGCGCACGTCATGACGACATTTCCATTTTCCCTGCTTCTCACCTTCATTTAGGGAGTCGTTCGTAGCTGCAGGAAGTCGCTGACGTTGTTTCCAACCTGCAGGTTGTTAAAACTTAGCTTAGCCTTGGAGAAGTGAGCTAGCTTAATGGATAACACCAATGTATTTGTTTTTCACTGGTTATTTTTAAACTACAGGCAAACAACGTCTAGCAAAACAGTCGCCGCTGACGGTGTGGTTAGCGCCGCTGTGGGCGTGGTAGTGTGTGTGGATGTGATCCAGTTTAAAGCGCTTTGGAAACACGAAGTCCTGAAAGCGCTAAATAAGTGAAGACCCTTGACATGTAATCATCAATTAAGCGGTTTTATAGGTGCTAATAAGTTGGCTCATTTCTTTACTTGTGCACGACCTGTATGCTAAGCTCGCCCGGTGATGCACCACTTTTTTTATAAATAGCCTCATCTGTAAATATTCCGTTATTTTAAACTTAAATTACGATATTGTATGGCAGCAGTGTTTGTGTAAAGGTACGCTCTGTGAATTAAAAAACGACTGCAACGTGAGTGCTTCGCACGCCATCGGAGCAGGGGTGTGACTGAATGAACCTCGCAGAAGTATCGACGTGGACGTGTGCTATTAGCTTTTGTTAGCTGGATGTAGGCTAAATATCTTGGATGCCTGAGGAAGTGAGCCAGACAACAACGCTGCCAACCTAAGGATGCTGTCGGAGTTACGTGCTAACGTCACCCGTCAATACGTCGCATTTTGTCGTATTGACACGGATGACATTTTGGAAATGCGCAGCGGAGATTGGCAATGATGTAGGTTTAGATTCCAATCCCCGTCACGTCACGTCACGCCCGCTAGCACCAGTTGAGATAAACTTAGTCGCAGAATCCAACGTGTAATCCGACCGCAACTATCGTTTCCTCTTCGATGAAAGCATCTCCTTGATAGGAAGGTGCGGGTCCACACACAGGATTCCAAATGCTGGTTTTCACCAACTTTTCAGAACAGAACTGCTCAGTTGGCCTCCTTCACAAGAGCAGAATCTTTACAATTCATGTTCATATCGCATTGAACCGTCATGAAAAAATACGATGTTGTCCCTCCCCTGGTGATTCCCACCCCTTTTTTTATTAGCCCCATCAACCAAAAGGAGAAGACCCAGATGTTGATCCGTCACCCGCAGTCACGCCGTCTTTGTTTTGGTCGCCGCCTTATCGCTGCTCTCATCGCAACGTTGTAATAATGTTTTAATCAATTAGAGTGTAAACAAGCATGGCTGAAATTGTGAATGGTATCTGTCAGTAATAAACATCAATAAATATCTCCCCTCCCCCTCCATTGCAGAATCTGATATTGATTGGACGGCGGGGTGACGTGTGAAGGTCCACTGGCCTATTTAGCACAGATTGCAGCAGCATTGGCGCCCCTGTTTGTTAAACAGCCCTTGAACGACTCCTCCAAACTCGCCGAGATCCCAAAGGAGAAGGCGCAGATCGAACGCGTTGTGGCCGAACGCGAGGCCCGTCTAACGGACGACAGGTCCGAAGCTCCCGTCTGCATTTAAAAGACCATAAAAACCACTGGGCTTTTTGAAACGGAGGCGCGCCGGGGCAGTAAATCCTCCCGGGCCTCCGGTCGGGTTCGCGCTGAGTTACGGCGGCCCACGACGTGTGATTGGAACCGCCTGAGACGACGGGGATCGCCGAATCGCATACGCGGCCGGGGTTTTCAATCATTTACAACAAAGTTTAGCGTATGCCAATCTGAAGCGAGCGGGGAAGCAGACCGTGGCCTCCAAACATTTTCAGGACCTAATTATTGTATCGATTAGCCTACATTTAGGCCCATCGAGGCTCCAGGGATGGCGTCCCTCTGATGACACTGTCCTGGCTTAACCTATTTAGCCCGTTAGCACAGACGCAACACATAAGGACCAAAAACACGTGAAGTTTGCGTTTATTTAGTTTCTTTTTTTGGACATTTTTGAAAGCCCTAGGTGTACGTGTGCGGTGCGTGTGAACACGTGTTCACCAGGAGGGAGCGCACACGCCTTGAAGCATGCTTACAACACAATGTGTGTGTTCACGTTATATTTATTATATTTTCACGTGGTCATCTCCCACATCTGGACTTTTTCATAATAGCAGTTCAGACATGTTCGTAACATCTCATAACACTATTAAATAAATGTGGAGGTGATAGTTAAATACTCATATAAATATTATGAAGGTTAACGAAACAAGTAAATAGTATAGGCTAGTTATTTGTAGCATGAAGGTTCAAAAGATGGGGTTTGTGAAATAAGTGGCCTGAAACTTGTATCATGAAATACTAATCTGTTTAAATTCCTATTTTATTATACTTTATTAATCCCTTGAGGGAAATCATTTCTCTGCATTTAACCCATCAATTACCTGAATTATTTTGAAAAACGTCAATGTATTTATGAACCATGACATTGTGACTTGTGTTATTATTATAATTATTGCTGTGTTTATTTTAGGTTGTGGTGTCTCTTATCTATCTATCTATCTATCTATCTATCTATCTATCTATCTATCTATCTATCTATCTATCTATCTATCTGTCATTATGATTGTTGTTGTTATTGTTAAATAATAATCTTTTAAATGATATGATATGATATTATTTGAAGAGGATTTGACAGAATCCGTTTAATGCCTTCGGGCGATGCACCAACTATTTCTCTTCATCTGAATCGTTTCATTAACGCTTTAATTGACACATAAATGTCTTAACAAACATGAGATCTGTGAAATTAATCCGGATTAAACCGCCACTGACTAATGACACAGTAATTCTTTACACCGTAATTACACAGTAATAACAGTGCCTGTAAGTATTAGTCATGAATAATGCTGATAATAGTGACCGGTGATCAGTGTTTAAGTCTCACACTGATCCGTTGTGCAACGCGCCTCCCAGGCTTTTCACACGCAGGGGCGTCGACGCGCACACTTCCGGAATCCAACAAATCCAGGATTGCAGGAACTCAAGGAGACCATTTTTCTTTTTTTTCAAAAGTCTCATCTGGAGCGTGCCCGCCGTGCACACCTACGGTGTGCGTGTGCGTGTGTGTGTATGGGTGTGTTTGGAGTAGAAACGTGGATTCCCGTGCGTGTCTGACGTGCACTCCGCCTCTTCAAGGCTGCCCTACATCCGTGCGCTCCCGTCCGGGCTGCGCGCACTTTGCGCGGAGCGGCTCCGCGCTCTGCCCCACATTTCCACTCGCTGCGTGGAGACCCGACCACCACCGCCACCTCCACCTCCACCTCCACCTCCACCTCCACCTCCACCCCACGGAGATGTAGCAGCTCTTCTCACGCACGGCGGGGCGCTCCGGAAGAAACAAAGGAAAGGAGAACAAAAAAAAAAAAACAACCTAACGGAAGCGAGCATGGACCTGAGATCCGAGCTCCTCAAGTCCATCTGGTACGCCTTCACGTCGCTGGACGTGGAGAAGTGCGGGAAAGTGTCCAAGTCCCAGCTGAAGGTAAGCAGAGAAGATCAGCAAGCAAATGTGGAGCCCCCCCCCCCCTCAAAAAAAAACAACAAAAACCCCACTTTTTTTTGTACCCTCTGGCAGGAGAGGAGTTAAGGAAATCCCGGTTTTGATAAGACTGACTAATTCAATCTGCCAGAGGAGACGGAGAAGTTCAGGTTCCAGGCTCAAAGTCCACTCTGCCTCTGCGGCGGAGGAGGAAGGAGAATGGAAGGCACTTATTGTTTATTTGATCGCCTACGATCTCTGAAGGACGTCTGCGTATGTGTGTGTGTGTGTGTGTGTCAGCTTCCACCCAGTTCCTACATGTCTGAGTGGGACCCCAGAGGTGAGAAGAATCCAGGGAAATAGCAGAACTTTGTCCTGACACGCTCATTCCCCGTGACTGCTTCTGTTCCAAGTGTCTGTGTGTGTGTGTGTGTGTGTGTGTGTGTGTGTGTGTGTGCTGGGAGTGTGTAAACAACGAGAAGTAAAGCGCCGACATCAAAACGCCTTCTTCTCCTTCTTCTCCTTCTTCCTCGTTCCTCCCCCCAGGTGCTCTCCCACAACCTGTACACGGTGCTGAACATCCCTCACGACCCCGTGGCCCTGGAGGAGCACTTCCAGGACGACGACAACGGCCCCGTGTCCAACCACGGCTACATGCCGTACCTCAACAAGTACATCCTGGATAAGGTGCGGGGTCTTCTGCTCCCGGTCTTCTCCTGCTCCCCGCTCCTCTGCGAGGTGTTCTTCTTACATCTGGTGTTCAAACCTTGGATATCCGTCTCGATTTTTAATGGGAAATACGACGACGGCGGTGGAAAAATGGACGAGAGCCTCCGTTTGGGATCGTCTGGAAGTTCGGATGGTCACTCGTTCGTTTATTCATTAATTCGTTAGCCGTGCCGCTCGTGCTGCAGTTGGGGTTATGGGGGGAGGGGTGGAGCTTATCCCGGCTGTGATTGGCCGAGAGGTGGGGTTCACCCTGTCGCGCATAGAGACCACTCACCCTGTCATTCATGTCTCATAGACAGACATACAACTTTGGCTCTAATTCACGGGAATCCACGTTTGTGTCCTAAAGAGTCACTCTCTCAGTGAGTCTGGTGTTGCGTTCGGGGTCGTCTCAATCGAGGGGACGTCAGAGCGTCCAGCGTGAGGGTTGGGGGTGTTGGTGAAAGCCTTCCGAGCTCGCTCAAGACCCGGCGTGCTCTGCTGTCCCTCCAGGTCAAAGAGGGCATGTTCGACAAGGAGAAGTTCGACGACCTGTGCTGGATGATGACCATGAAGAAGAACTACAAGGTGGCGCAGAAGCGGGCGTTGCTGTCGGAGCGCGACTGCTTCAAGCTCTTCTGCCTCTTCAACCTGCTCTCCGAGGACCGCTACCCGCTGGTGATGATCCCAGAGGAGGTAAGACGGGCCGATTCCTCGTCTCGGTTCATTACCACGCGGAAGCCTTCGGTGTTTTCGGCTCCGCCCCCGTTGGTCCTCGCTGGAAAATGAGCGCTAGCGTTAATCGGCACTTTGGAATCACCCGTCCCGTGTCCACCGCGTTTTTCACTGCGGCAGAAAAACAAGTGCAAGTTAATGAGTTTCTTCCTTCCGCCGCTTCCTCCGTAATGCTGCGGGTTTCCTGCCAGCGTAGACAGAAATAAACCACCTTTGTGGTATCTGCCCGTGCCCCCACCGCTCCGAAGCTTCACGCTACGGAAACGTAACGATACACAAAGTCAGCATATCACCCCGAACCCTCTGACGACCGCAGGGGCTCTCTGGGGGCGCTTCCGTGTCCTCAAGGACAACTTTCCTTCACTGGCTGAGTGGAGAATGACACAACAAGCTCGAGCCGCCGTCCTCACGGCAACCTGGACGAAATCCACAGGCTGGAAACTCCAGCCACTGCTTCTGCCGAGATTATACAAAAATGATGACTTTGTGAAATGAGGCCTCGGAACTCAGTGTTACAAAACGCCTCGTGACTGACGGATCCGCCATGGTTTGCCTGCTCGCCAGCAAGAGGTCGCACAAAAACAGTGCCATTCCTGGGACAAAGTAGGAGACGCCTGTAAGGAACTGGAAGTGTATGGAAAATACATTAGAAGGACACCTGGAGGGTTACAAAAGCAACATCACCAAAGGAGTTACTCTTCGTCTCCCTTGGGCTGGTCCCTTCAGGGGTCACAGCCAATCACCTGATTCCATTCAAACCTACCCTCGACTCTGCATCCTCTTCTCTCACACCAACTAACTTCCTGTTTTCTTTCCCTCCATCCACAAATCTCCTCTCTGGTCTTCCTCAAGTCCTCCAACCTCAGGATCTTTCCACCCAGATCTTCACCGGCCCTGTCCATTTCCAAATTATCTCAGTCTGACTTTATCTCCAAAACATCTACCATGTGCTGTCCCTTTGAGGGACTCCTTCCTGATCCTCTACATCCTCCTCACTCCCAAAGAGAACCTCCACATCTTCATCTCTGCTGCCTCCAGCTCTGCCTCCTGTCTTCTCCTCAGTGTCTCTAAACCAGAGACCATCCACCCATTCCAACCTGTTTCCAAATGTTCCTTCACCTCTTCCACACTCTCCATCGCTCTGGACCGTTGATCCCGAGTATTTACGAGCCTCCATCTTCTTCATCTCCATCACCTGTAGCCTCACCCTTCCAATTGGGTTCTTGTCATCCACACACGCGTGTTCTGTCTTGCAGCAGCTAACATTCACCCATCTCCTTTCCAGAGCATACGTCCATCTCTCTAGATTCTCATCCACCTGCCCCCTGCTCTTGCTATCGATCACAATGTCATCTGCAAAACATCATAGTCCACGGAATGGTCTCCTCAGCTCATCCTTCAGCCATAGCAAACAAGAGGAAGCTCAGAGCTGACCCCTGATGCACTCCCACCTCCACCTTGAACTTCTCTATCACACCTATGTCACACCTCAACGTTGTCTCATAGCGCGCATACATGTCCTGCACCACTCCAACACACTTCTTGGCCTCTCCGGACCTCCCGAGTACCGCAGCCACCAACGGATTAGAGATTTTAGGAGACTAATTTTGTGACAGATGTCAACCTTGAACGCACACAGGTGGAGTATCTGCTGAAGAAAATCTCCACCGCCATGAGTCAGGAGTGGCAGGAGAGGCCGCTGGAGGACTTCATGTCCCAGGAGGCCGCCGAGCGGGAAGAGGGCATCTCGGTGTGGAGGTTCCTGGAGCTCATGAACGCTGGCGCCCTGCTGGGGGTCACCAGTGCTGAGGCCTTCAGTCTGGCACTGGATGAGGTCTACTTGGAGATGTACCACAATGTCCTGAAGAGGGTGAGTCTTCTTCTTCTTCGTCACCTCTCGTCTCACGGGATGCATATGCTCTTAAACCTCCTCATCTTCCTTTTTTTTTAGGGCTACATGTGGAAAAAGGGGCACGTGCGCCGGAACTGGACCGAACGCTGGTTTGTGCTGAAGCCCTCCTCCGTGGCCTACTACATCAGCGAGGACCTGAAAGACAAGAGAGGGGAGATCCCTCTCGACAAGAGCTGCGTCGTGGAGGTCGGCGAGGAGACGAAGGGTGGCGGCGCCCGGAAAAGCGGAGTTGTCTGAGAGTTTTTTGTTGTCTTTATGTTGCAGCCGATTCCAGACAGAGAGGGCAAACGCTGCTTGTTCTGCGTGAAAACCTACAATAAGACCTACGAGATGAGCGCCTCTGACCAGAGGCAGAAGGTCGAGTGGATCCAAGGTGTGTATGAGAGACATGAAGACTCGGAATATGGGTTCCCTGTAAGGGCCCACAGATGGTGTGGTTCCTCAGCCCTTCTCTGAGGAAACCAAACCAATTCTTTTAAATCACGGATTTTTGAAAGATTTGGCATTTGGGTGAACGTCAAAAGATGGAACGCCATCTGACGAGTGCTAAAACGCTAATGGGGCTGTTGAAGAGGAAACATCAATGATAAGGGTTCTGCCAGGAGACGCTCAGATGCTTCAGAGAAACTCAAGATTGTCTCGCTGGCGAATATAGGTCACCACAACTCTGAGGTTTCCCTTTCCGGAAGAGGTTCTGTGGCCCCGGCAGATCTCAGATCTCGACTGAATGAAAGCGAACTCTGAACAGAACCTGATGCTGATGCAAGAAATGCACTATTGGAGGTCTTTTCCGGGCAGCTCAATGCAGAAGTGAAACTTGATGGAGTTTATTTTAGTTTTTCAAAATGAGGAGCATAATAGATGGTGGATTGAAAATGTCATTTAAAAAAAAAAAAGGAAATTCATGATTCCGTTACTCAGCAAATAGTGGGCAGTCGTTCGCAGAGTCACATGTAGAGACATACAACCATTCGCTCTCATTCACACGACATGTAGAGACATACCAAGGAACTTCTTGCTGTGAGGCGGATGCACTCACAATTTTATTTTATTTTATTTTATTTTATTTTATTTTATTTTATTTTATTTTATTTTATTTTATTTTATTTTATTTTATTTTATTTTATTTTATTTTATTTTATTTTATTTTATTTTATTTTATTTTTCCACTGGTATGGAATCACTTGTAGAGGCAGTGTGTTCCTTCATCACGATGTTTCTCAACCTTTTTTGACCCACTGCACATATTTGACATGAGAAAATTCACACGACACACCACCAGACAAATAGGTCAAAAACACTTTTCATGAAATAGAATGAAACTGTCGTCTCAATTGACTTCCTCGGTGTGAAATCTGGCCCTGTTTTGTTGAACACAAAGCTGATGTTCTTGCAGGAAATGGCTGTTTGGATTTAGCGATAAGTTCAGCAACTTTGTATCTAGCTTTCAGAGCTTTCTCACTCATCTTGGTGGTTTTCTTCAACAACACCGCCTGTTTCTCAGTCTGTTTACGCAGGTGAACAAAATAGTCCGTGTTATTATCTTGAAGTGAAGGGTGTTGCGTTTGGAGATGGGGTTAAAGTTCGCCTGGAATCGTGGCACTGTTTGACACCAGGCACGACCCAGTGGGCTCAGTTGCTTCCCCAGTAAAAGTGAACCCAAGCGCAATCTAACTTTCCGTGGTATTGTCTTGAATTCACCCTTTTTACTTTCTTCTGGCCGCCACTCATACTCGGGCCTTCGTCTGGGTCAGAAAGTCCCTCAGGACCAGAGGCTCCTGATGGAGTCCTTTTTCTTTTCAAATATTTATCCACATCATATCACTGCCGCTGTCTCACTCCAAACATCGCTAATGACTCTGCTGTTTGATAGATAGATAGATAGATAGATAGATAGATAGATAGATAGATAGATAGATAGATAGATAGATAGATAGATAGATAGATAGATAGATAGATAGATAGATAGATAGATAGATAGATAGATAGATAGATAGATAGATAGATGGATAGATGGATGGATGGAATAAATAATCTCTGGAACAATCGGGTGAAAAAGTGGGCATTTTTCCGTAGCACAGTAGTTGGGAAACACTGATATATCAGATCTTCTTCATCCACCCAAACCCAGGTGTGTCCCAGGCAGGTTTGCGTGTGTGTTTGTTCATATGTGTGTGTTTCCAGCGGTCCAGACGGCCCTCCGTCTTCAAAGTGAAGGGAAGCCCTCGCTTCACCAAGAACTCAAGCTGAAGCGACGGGTACAGCGGGAGAACAGCCACCGAGAACGCAGCCGCAGCGCCCGCAGCAGCTGCAGCAGCCAATCGGAGGACTCCAACACGCAGGACCTGGAGAGGATGGAGAAAGAGAAGGACCGGCAGGATTTAGAGATAGAGAGCATCATCCAGGTAAGCGGAGGAGAGCAAAGGGAAAGCTATAAAATCATTTCTGAAAATATTGGTCGTCGGGGATTTGGGTGTCGAGACCAAAGAACCGTCATAAACCTGAATTGAAAACGTTTGTTTACAGCATTTTATTATGAAGTACAGAAATAAATGAATGAATATATAAGTCCGGCTAATACGTCAATCCAAACTGCGCTCTGAAGGCAGCCTGACACATTTTACATCTGCAAATCACGCTTTCGTGGTCTCATGGATACTATTATGTATTTTCTATAAAAACCTGCTTGAGCATCAGCTCGCAAGTCAGTTTCTTCTTTCATCCGGAAATCAGAGCGGTCGAGAGACAAAGGCCGTCTGTTGCGTTCGATGTTGTGTGTGTGTGTGTGTGTGTGTGTGTATGTGTGTGTACGCAAAGCGCTTGTGTGCTTTAAGTTCTGAGTTTGTATCTCAGCGTTACAATGACAAGAGTCTTTTTGTTTATCATAATGAATTGAAAAATGTACTTTAACCATTAGAAGGGCCCAGTGTGGCACTTTTCAGTGCTTCACCTCACAGCCAGAAGGTCCGTGGTCTCCATGCTCTCCTTGGGTCGACGTGGGTGTCCTCCAGGTTTCGTCCCTCAGTCCAAAAACACGCAGGAGGTTCACTGGACACCCTAAATTGTCCAAATGTGCGAATGGTTGCACGTCTCTATATGTGGCCCTGTGATTGGTCCAGGGTGAACCCTGCCTCTCGGCCAATCACAGCTGGGATAGGCTCCACCACCCGGAATAGAGAATGAATGAATGAATGAATGGATGAATGAATTGAATCCTTACTCTCAGTTTCAGGGATGTCGCCGCTAACCTGGAAACAACCGGCGCGTATCTGTCTTGCAGCATGCACGTGAACTGGAGACCCGGCGGCGGGAGGCGGAGGAGAGGGAGAGGAGGAAACAAAAGGAGGTGCAGATGGAACTGGAGAGGCAACTCAAAGAGGCTGAGATGGTGAGAGAGGGTGCAGCAGGCGGCGGCATTTCCTTGTAATTTAACGCGCGTGTCCGTCGGCTTTTCCCTCTGACAACAGCCCAGAAAAATATTGGCATTATAAAATCCAAACGGATTTTAGTGTCTTCAGTGGAAGCGGTAATGTCATTCCTGGAAAAGGTGATTGAGGAATAGGTCAGTTCTTTCCACTCAGTGGGCGTGTGTGTATGTGTGTGTGTGTGTGTGTGTGTGTGTGTGTGTGTGTGTGTGTGTGAGTCAGATGAGGGACAGCATGCAGGCAGAGATGCAGGAGAGGGCCAAGGAGGCCGAGAAGCAGAGGATAAGAATCCTGGAGTTGGAGATGACACAAAAGAAGCTGGAGGCGGCTCTCAACATGGAGATCCAGGCTCGGCTGGAGGAGGAGAGGGCCAGGCAGGAGCTGGAGAGGTAAAACACACACACACACACACACACATTCTGTTGTCTGCCGTTTCAAGACTGCAGATGATTCCAGGTTGTGGTCTCTGCTCCCACGCCGCCAGGTTGCTGCAGGCTGAAGAAGAGAAGAAGAAGCAGTTCCAGCTCCTCCAGGAGAAGCAGAAGTCTCTGCAGAACCTCAGCTCCATACAAGAAGCCTCCCATGAGGGCGGGGAGGAGGGGGGCGCCCCCTCCGCCCTCCACTCGGCCTCACAGGAGCTCCAGGATCTACGTGCATCTCGCCAGAGGAGCCAAGGACGCTTGGAGGTTCTGTTATTTTTTTCTTCGACAGACTCAGTTTGAGGTTTCGCCAGGTTGTGTTGAAACTGCTCCGTGTCTCTCCCAGGAAGTGCAGGAGAAGCTGAGGAACGCGAGTCAACACGTCCGGCACTGGAACGTCCAACTGAACCGCCTGATGACGCCCATCAGCCCTGGAGGTGCAGCTCTTGCCCGCTTTTGTTTTGTCTGTTTTCTTTGTTTTGTCGCGAACAGCTTGAAGTGGGTCAAGGCTAGCAATGCTCCCCCTAGTGGTCATATTCGGAAGTGCGCAAGTGGTAACATAATAATTAACTTGAAATCAATCAAGTTAAATTAAATGAGAAAAAATAATGGCTAGAATTGTTGCAACTCTCTACATAAACAAGCAAAAAAGTTTTTTTTATATTGTCTGTTACAGAGCGTTTGGCGCACCGGCTCTCATCGAAAAACATGTGTCCGAAAGAGAAAGGCGCCCTGGCCAGCAATGAGTTTGTCTTCAAATACAAGATAAAAGCTGGAGACAGCGGCCCGATATTAGACAACAGCGAGCCAGCGGAGGAGCAGCTGGAGGAGCAGCTGGAGGCCATGCACCTGCTGGACGGATCGGAGGAATCTGGGGGAAAACCCAATGGACAAATATAATCTGCAGGCTGGAAATGTACCGGGTCCAAATGAACAAGTCTGAGGAAAAAACGATGTGCACGATGAGTGCTGTAATATATTTATATTTCAAGAAGCACACTTAGAGGGATATCTATGACGACAAGCACAATTTAAAACAGGATGCCAAGAAATCACACCCGACTAAGATCGACCCATATTGACGGTTTTGTACAATAAAATGTATGAGTTGGTAATTTAACTTCCTTTTGTCAGGCTGGTGATTTATTTTAATTGGCATTGTTGAAATGAACCCTCAGGCTGAAGTTAATTAAAGCTGTTTGCATCTCGAAATGCTATGAAGGCAATGCTGATCCTCTAACCGAGGTGTGTGAAGTAAGTTTTACATTGGTGATGTAGAGAATAGAAAAGGGGATAAAATGTGGTATAAATGTTTATTTTCAATTAAGCAACCTAGAATACAATGCAATACAATACAGTCGTCTGCATTGTCATTACGGTGCAACGAGTTTTGCTTCCCAGCTCTGTAAGATGCTACTTGTAAAAAAGAAAAACGATATGCACAAAGAAAAAATGGATAAGAATATATTCTAAGTCTAACTTAAATGATCCAGGTCCAACTAAGGGTGGGAGATCTTAGATTGGGTAAATCATGTCATTATTGCCAGTTAGTGTTGATAAATAATGTGCGCTTGGGTGCAGGTCTGCGGTGAAGATACGACAGAGCTTGGTCACTTAAAAAGTAATACTACCATCATATTTAGTCACAAGGGAACTTTTAAAGGCTTCCTTTCCAATAGGATGTCCTCGGTTTAACAAAGGCAAACCCATGGGGCCTCACAATGAAAGCGGCAGGACATTCACAACCGGTTGAAAGTTGGGCCAAATATTTGACTCACTTCCGGTCTCCATTAATGAGAAGGTGATCATAATGATAATGGGTAAATATCACAATCATAAAGTCCTTATTTGCCAAGTAGTTTCCAAGTACAACAAATTTGTGTGGCGGTGCCGATAATAAAAATAAAGTTTGAACTAAAAATGTAAGAAACGGGTGGTGCAAAGTAGCAAGTAGTGCAAAGAGTGGTGGGGTAGAGTCAGTGTCAGTGGGTCCGGGCCTTGTTTATGAGGCGAGAGATTTGGGTTCTGATGGACCGCAGCCTCGTGCCAGAGGGAAGTACTTCAGACAGTTTGTGTCCACAAACTGTTTCACAGGTCTAAAATGATCTAAAAATATTTAAATATTAAATGATTTACACTACCTATATGTGAAAAGTTTATGTACTTTAAGGCTGGTTGCTTAATGTGCAGCTAATGCACGGTGTTACGTGTTACTCACTTTGGCCAGAGGGGGCGCTGCAGCGCGTTGGAGCAGAGGATTAACCCGGAAGTAAATAATACAACGAGGAAGTGACTACAATATGGCGCCGCCCTGAAGATGTCATGCGTGGAAAGAACTATGTTTGCTTTGACCCGAGTTACTCCAAGGGGTTATGAGTTTTATTTTTCTGGTTGAGGTGTGGTTTTAGTCGTAAAGTCCTCGTCGGGTGAAGTGCAGCCATGTCGGGGGTTTTGACAGCACCTTCCAGACGTAAGGTCAGCCGGCTTGTGTCTCTATGCCGGAGGCTGTCCAGCAACCCGCCGCCCCCAGGTGCCGAAGCCCCGGCCACCCCACCGGAGGAGCGGCGGAGGCCGCGGAAGGACCCCAGCGGCTGCTCCGTGCTGCTCTTCCCCGGCCAGGGCAGCCAATTCGTGGGCATGGGGCGAGGACTCCTCAGGTACCCCAACGTGAAAGAGATGTTCTCGGTCGCGCAGAAGATCCTGGGCTACGACCTTCTGTCTCTGTGCCTGGAGGGACCCGAGGAGGAGCTGGGGAGGACCGTCCACTGTCAGCCCGCCGTGTTCGTCTGCTCACTGGCGGCGGTGGAGAGGCTGAACCACGAAAACCCAAGGGTCCGTATGAACTGCTGCCAGAAAAATAAAATAAAACGAAAATTAAATATCTATCAAAAAATCCATCAAGAAATCACTTTGTTTAAAGAATAAAAAAGCAATATAAGATATTTAATAAATAAAGATATTTAAAACAATCTGCTCAGTGTTGCAGCATATATGGATTGATAGATAGGTTACTTTATTTATCCCCAGGGGGAAGTTAAATCGTCATAGCAGCCGTATGTCAGAAAACAATAAGGTAAGAAAGTCAAAATACAGAAATAGAAAGACTTTGGTCCAGACAGGGAAAAGTGCAAAGATAAACTATATAAAAATGCTAAAATATCTGCTATAAAAGCACTAATAGACTGGGAGCTGTTACAGCATGGCCATCCTGAGTGGCATGGGATACATAATTAACAAAGAGTGTGCTTTATTTACACTAGAATACAAAATATCAAGAGGAAATAACAGAATAATACATTTCTAGCAAGCAGTTCATTCAGATGATAGTTCCTGGTGTGTCCCTGCATACCAACAGATGCAACACAGTCTAGATATTGATTTTATTAATATTACTGAATGTTTTTGCACGATGTACATTTTTATTCTATGTGTCTATATACACATTTAGATTTTATCCTTTTTTTTCTTTAGTTTTTTTGATTTTAGTATTAGTAAATGTTCTTATCTGCTGTGCACTTAATGTTTATTTCGGTGCTAGGAAATTTCTTTGTGCTTGTGCATTTCTATTCTGTCACCGCAAGATTGTGAGAAACGTCTTCGATTCTCTGTATGTCTGGTGCATGAATGTGTAAATATTGTCAATAAAGCTGCCTTTGCTTTATTTGAGATTCAAGCTAAAATTAATTGTTTGTTGCACTTTTTATGATTTAGTTCACATTCATTGTAATTTGTTTCTGCCCACAGGCTGTTGAGATGTGTGTTGCAGCTGCAGGTTTCAGTGTGGGGGAATTTGCAGCTCTCGTCTTTTCCGGCGCCATGAATTTTGCAGAAGGTAAACGTATTTCCCGTCCTCTTCCTCCGGCTGCCGCGGGTCTGGTGAAGTGAAGTGAAAATCCCCTGCTGTCTGTGCCTTTGATTTTTCCAAAGCTTTGTACGCGGTCAAGGTTCGTGCAGAGGCCATGCAGAAAGCGTCGGAGCTGGTGCCCAGCGGGATGCTGTCCGTCATCGGTAAACCTCAGGCGCAGTACAAACACGCCTGTCTGCAGGCCAGAGAGCACTGCAAAAGCCTTGGGATGGAGCAGCCGGTCTGCTCCGTGGCTAACTACCTGTTCCCCGATGGCAGGGTCATCGCAGGTCACCAGCAGGTGTGGAGCTTTCGCTTTCACTTGATCCTCTTGATACAGCCACCAGTCATAGGACAAGATTTTTAAGGCTATCTTCGGTTTGTCTATGTCACGGGTGTAAAACTCAAATACAAATACAGTGGGCCAAAATTCAAAAGTGAGACAAAGTCGCGGGCCAACATTGATGTTTACTGAAAAAAATCTTTCTCTAGATATAACAATGAACCTTTTCATCTGGACACAAACAAGTTTGGCTTCAAAACTGAATATGGAACAAGCAAAGCTGAATACTATACAATACATAACTTCATATTACACACAGGCAAAATGGAAATTCAAATTAAAAAACACATCAATGCCATTCATTTCTTCAATATAAATGTATGCCTCTTCTTATATGCAGCCTTCTGAATTACATTTCAACAGCAACCTTTTTCCAAAGGCTAATAATACGTGTAAAAATAAAATTGCTGTTTTCTATCTTTCTACATTTTTGGGAAGGGTAGCAGATTGCCAGCATTAGCATAACTGTCAACAGAGGAGAGGGCGTTTATGGGTCCTGTCGTAATATTCGTGCCACAACACCAGCAGAGCATTTTGGGATATGTAGTCTCAGCGGTGCATGCGCTGTAGGCTAGAATAGCGGCGGGCCCGCTCTAATAGTCATTTGGTCTGGCTTAATTGCCCAAATATAATTACACTGTGGACCAATTTTGGCCCGCGGGCCAGTTTGACACCTACAATCTAAATCTACAGTGATTGTCCTGAAATGTCTGCTCTCGGCAATGTTTCTTAGGCGCTGGAGTTCCTGCAGAAGAATTCGAGGCGGCTTCAGTTTGTGAGGACTAAACCGCTACCGGTGAGCGGGGCCTTCCACACCGAGCTGATGAGCTCTGCCACCGAGCCCCTCAGAGACGTCCTCCGACAGGTGGAGGTACGTCTGCATTCGGCTATTTTGAGACACGGGCACTCCTAAACCGCTCTCAAGACTTGATCCTCCCGGGGTTCTGGGAGAAGTGGAAGTGCCCTTCCACTCTCTTCTGCTGTAAACACTCCATGTATTATTAATGTATCAGTGACCTGAGTTGGGTAACTGTGGATTTTCAAAATAAAACCCTTGTACCCTTCATACCATATTTTGCACCCAGTAGATGAGAAGATCTTGAAGCTAACCTGACCTTAACCAGGGTATTGTGGAGTATCCATTAGCGGTTTTTCCATTTTTTTGTTTTTATTAGAGCAGTGTAGCTTACAGCATCAGTCAGAGCCCGTCTACGACTCGCCAGCTCATGCCAAGGTTCGCCCCTTTTTAGCTGCGACGTCCCGAGATCAGCGTTTACTCCAACGTGGATGGAAAGCGCTACATGAACGAGAGCCACTTGCGCAGGCAGCTGGTGAAGCAGCTGGTGTCGCCGGTGAAGTGGGAGCAGACGCTGCACGAGATCTTCGAGAGGACGCAGGGCGAGGCCTTCCCGCACACCTACGAGGTCGGGCCCGGGCGCCAGCTCGGAGCCACGCTTCTGAAGTGCAACAGGAAGGCCCACAATACCTACGCTCACGTGGACGTGACCGCGTCAGCCAGCGGGTGAGGAGGCCCTCCGACACGTGGAAAGCTCCTGGAGCTGCTTTATCATTTGTATATTATGTGATTAAATCATTTTTAATGAAACGTCAACATTTTGTCGTTATAGTTTATTTGCAACACATGATAAAAGCATTTTCAATTCAGACACAGAAAGTCCAGCTCCCATTATTTCTTTTTTTAAATTGAAGATATATATGATTTGTATTCTTTTAAAAAAAACAGGCTCGTCATAAGTAGAGATTCATGTAAATACGACAGACTGCAGGCCAGCAACAGTCCAAGCACGTCGAACAACTGTTCACTGCTACAATACGCTGGCTGACTCCTGGAGCGGAGGGGGAAGCGCTCTCAATTACTCAAAAGAATTATTTCTATATTATTGATAGTGCTGAAATTGTTCACAATCTCTCTCTGAAATTGAATACCGCTCATTAGGTCTTGTAAAAAGTCAAATTAAAGCAAACTGAAAAACAAACCATTAGCGATAACAGTCTTATGCAATATATATTTTTTTTGTTAAACACACAACAGCCGCAAGACCTGCTTTACGGCGCGCTAGGCTTGGCGCCGTAGCTGCGGAGCGCAGAAAATGGTGACTGCTGCCGCCATTGCTGCAGCCAGGAGGGCCACGGCCCAGTCGCGGAGGGTTCCGGCCCTGAAACTGGATACCTGAGAAAAGCAAAGATCAGCCAGTCATGAATGGTACAGGGACCCGACACAATATCCCTGCAGGCATACAAAAGTCGCTGTTACCCGTGCTGTTCGCTCCTCAGACCCGTGGAGCCCCAGCCCAGGCACGGAGCTCACTATCCAGGCCTTCAGAGCAGCGGACAATCCCTGGACCACGCCGTGGCGGGGGTGGATGTCCCTGCGATGATACGGCACCGCGTTACCCCTCTCTCAACAGACAAGAGAAAAAATAAACGTGCGGGTGATGTGTTCGGATTTCATTTTACCGGTAAAAGGTCCTCATCGCGGCCTGAGCACGTCTCAGCGATGGAGGCCAGTTTGCCCGCCTGCCGGCCCACTCTCTGTCCAGACGGTCTCCGATCGCAGCCAAGCGGCGGCCGCAGGCCCGAACTGAGCCAACGCCCGTCCTGATCCTGGAACGCATGATCACTGAATAGTGACAGCTGTAGTGCAAGTTATACTGTCACGTGCGAGAGGTGTTTTTGAGGCATCCCTTCCGTACCCGAGGCTCCGGTTGGACACGGATGCAGGATCAGCGTCACCAGGTCCAGCCTGGGAGGAGACCATGCCCCGCTGCTCTCTCAGTTGTTCCACCATTTTGTTGTCTGAGATGTGAACAGATCCCCTGCAAATTATTGTCATTTCTGCACTACCACAAACAACATTCAACTGCGGGAGCAACCTTGAGGGACCCCACGCAGACACAGGGAGAACGTGGAGACTCCACACAGAGAGGCCTCCCTGTGGGAATCCAACCACGGACCTCCTTGCTATAAGAAGGAGGCCCAAACTTCAGTACCACCATGGCGCCCGAGAAACATGTAGCAACTAATCGGGTTGAAAATATAAAGTTTACTCCAGTTCATTAAATTCTTTTTTTTTTATTATAATTATACCCCGTTGTACTATTAATACTATATTGAGAAATTAAGGATTAAATTAAAATCGGAGAATTTTTTTTTCAAAGCTTAAGGTAGTCATAAATCACAACATAAAATATAAGAATTTTGCTTTTATATTTCAGATTTGGCTTTATTTTCAGGATCTTCTCGCTCACATAACACAGAGGGTAATGCAATGCAAACTTGTGGAGAGCGATGATACCCGTTGGGTTTGTCGCTGTTTTTGATTCCTAACGTCCATAAAAGTGTGTAAACAACGGGTCATGTGACCGACGTGGGCTGTAGGTGGCGTCACCAGGGTGAAACTCCAGGCTGCTCAAACAGGCTCGTCTAGGTGTGACGGTGACATCATCTGTTGTCCACTTACCGCAACGAGGGTGCCGATTAGTACTCATACATGGACAGATAATACGGACAATGACACCACCTGCTTCTCATTGGATTTAACTCTGCTATCATGTGTTTTGCCCTCACACCTCAGCAGCCCCCCCTACACACACACACACACACACACACACACACGCACACACAAACAATATGCACCTGTCCTGTGATCACCTGTCTGAATGCAAATTCTCCATTTTCATAACCAGCCAAAGTGCTCCTGTCCTCTCACTGAGCAAAGCAAACAATAGTATCCAAACTTTAAACTATATATATATATATATGTATACTTGTCAATCTATGTGTTGCGTCAATCAAAATTGACAATTTTATGGCTGCATTTTTTTTGTTTTGTAGTGTAAAACACAAACACTGAGTCGCTGTTACTTCTGCAAAATATAGCATTCTGATCCTATTCAGGTTTCAAATATTCAAGAGTCTGATAGAACAAAGATATGATGTCTCCCTCAAAGAAGAGGGTTGTTTTGATGACCACACGAACCTGATTTCGATATAAATCTAAAATTCCTTAAAAAAATAGAAATTTAGGGTCGAGGATGTCCTTTTCAGCTTTTTAATGTATTCATGTCTTTTTTCAAATCAACAGGAGCTAAGACAACAAAAGTGGGTGCGTGTAAACCAATATAAGTCTCAATCTCACCTTTTTCCTGGAGATTAAAATGAACGGACGCCGCCCTGAAAGAAATACAAGGTCATTTTGGCTAAAATAGATTTGTATTTAAATGACAAACAATTGTAAACATGTGGCGGTACTTACAGCAGCGTCCTCTAACCCCCTCGTTCTCAGGTAACTGAGACTTACCTCAATGACCCCGCCTCTGCCTGCTGCTTCCACCGGGCGACCACTAGATGGCTTTTGTTTATTAAATAATTGTACCAAATAATTTAATATCATCTGTTTGTCGATGCATTGACATTATCAATACAAAGCTATTCAATTAATTTTAAAATTGGACAATTATTTCTGATACTGCCTTTAGGACTTTGTTTCCTTCAGGGATTGCCACAGTCCATCACCTGCCCCCACTTTACCCTCTCCTCTGCATCTTCTTGTCTCACACCAACCACCTTCATGTTATGTTTCTATCCATCCATCAATCTCCTTTTCGGTCCTCCTTTAGGCCTCTACTACAACTACAGCTCCCACTAATAATAACAAGAACAATTGTAATACTAAGTATAATGCACTTATAACAATACTTGCATACATTGATGTTCGCGGAGGTTCTCTGCTTCATAATAAAAATTTATAGTGCAGAATTTATGACGGTGCAAGTTTTGGCTTTTTGACATGAAAACTTTTTAAATGTTACATTTTGTGGTGAATACCTCTCGTCTCACATGTCAAGTCGATAAGTGCAGTCTAAAAAAAGATTTATTTGTACCCGTTTTGTCCTGGCAAATTCTATGTAAATCCTGCAAAAATAAGTGCTTTTATAAATGTAAAATAAAATTAATGGTGATCAAAAAAAAAGCCAGTATATGAAAGAAATTGTTTAAAATAAATAAACAGCGCAACAGCGCCCCCTGTCGGCTGAAACGCGATAACGTCATCCTGCGGTGACCCCGTTGCGTCCTCGGTTGCCAGGGTATCCTCCCACAACAACGACCTCATCCTTTGTTTTCTTCATTTATTTCAAAAAACAAAATACACGTTTAGCATCCAGTGAAACTGCAGAGACGTTGTGTGATTTAGATCATTAAAAGAAAAAGAATAACAAAGACTTTTATTGTGAAGAGTGGTTCGACCGGAGCGTTTCGTCACTCCGCGACACCCGGGTCGATAAATGTGGCTCCTCAGCGATGAAACCGCGAACACGGAGCCGCCTTTCCGCCGTTAGGGAGCTCCACCGGTGACGCCGCCCTGTCCGGCTCCCCTCCCCTCCCCTTTCCCAAATCCTCCGGTCCCGCCCGGCATCACAAGTTCCTGCATCCGTGAGCGGGTGATGTCCACCCGGCCTCCGCTCTGCGGCAGCAGCCGGGGCATCCAGCGGGGTTGCTAGCAGAGGGATCCGGGCTAGCTCTCACTGATGACTGGCGGTTTCCTCGCGTCGACTCGCAGGTCGGTGACAAGAAACAAACTCTTGTCGGCGTTTCGCTGAAAATTTTGAATTATAATTTTAACCTATGACAAATGTGAGATGTCGTTTTTTTGGTTTTTTTTTCTATTCACCGCTTGCACCCCAGCGGGAGGCGCCATGGCCGGGAAGGTGAAGTGGGTGACGGACATCGAGAAATCAGTGCTCATCAACAACTTCGAGAAAAGGGAATGGATTCAAGTGTCGGAAAATGAGGACTGGAATTTCTACTGGTATGTAGAAAAATCCCTTTTTTGTTTTTATTTATTCCTAATTTAAAAATATCTTAAACTTTTTTTCCTGACACCCACAGCCGCAATAAAATATAAAATTTTTCACTTTAGCTTACTTTTGCTGACTTAAAGCTGAGCTACTATCATCACAACCTCCTAATAATTATAATATGAATAATTATAATATTAATAATAAAAAAAGATAAACCTTGATTACAAAGCTGTAAAGAGTGATACAAATAAAAAAAAACACTCTGTGAAACACCTGCATGACTCCTGTGCTCAACAATGTAAACAAAACAAACAAAATAAATGGTAAAAATAGTCAATTTTATGCAGCTATGTTTCCCTCTTCAAATATAAACGTGAAAACCAGAGCAGTAAAACTCCCGTTGAATAGCACAAGTGTCGCCTTGCACCAGCAGTGACGAAGAAACATATTAGCTGAAAAGGGCAGAAACCAAACGCAGATAACAATAATTAAACACATATGAAATATTAGTTATCCGCATTGTGTTCTTTTAAGTAGTTAGTAAATGAACAAATGTCAAAATCCATCTGTACTAGGAATATATCTTCTTACAATCTTCGCCATTGAAAATATGAGCAAATAAATTGGTCAATGTCATCTACAAAGGAGCTTCAGCACGTCCATCTCACAGCAAAAAGGTCCCTGGTTCAATTCCGTGTGGAGTCTTCATGTTCTCTCCAGGGTGTGCGTGGGTTTCCTCCCACAGTTCAAAAACATGCAGGAGGTTCATTGGAGACACTAAATTACACAGAAGTGAATCAGAGAGTGCATGATTGTATTTCTCTATATGCGGGCTGGTAATCGACTGGCGGATGGTCCAGGGTGGGACCTGGGATAGGCTATTGCCCCCACTCCTATCCTAAGAGCTGAATAAGCGGTACAGACAATGAAATAGTTTTTAATGTTTCTTTATCACTGAATATAAAGCAAGTAAGCTAGAGTACATACTCTGGAAATGCTAGCTTTGAATCTAATTCCACAGAGTCTTGCTTTGTGTCCCCTTGCAGGATGAGCATCCAGACCATCAGGAACGTCTTCAGCGTGGACACGGGCTACCGCCTGTCCGATGACCAGATGGTCAACCACTTCCCCAACCACTATGAGTTGACCAGGAAGGACCTGATGATCAAGAACATCAAGCGCTATCGCAAAGAGCTGGAGAAGGAAAGCAGCCCGCTGGCAGAGAAGGACGAAAACGGGAAATACATCTACCTAGGTATCCCAATAAGAGTCAATATTTTCATAGCAGGTTGAGATAATATTGTCAGTGCTGTATCTTAGAGACAAACTCTGATCTAAAATGACATCTTCGACACACGCCCTCACAAGTCTGCTCCCAATCTGCCACTGGGTGGCGTATTTTCTCCACCCACAGGTCTGACTTTGTGAAGCGGTATCATATTTTCTTTCCGTTTCTTTAATTTTTTTATCATGCAGGAAGTTACATTGTGAATGTAAAATGTAAATCGATTAGTTGAAATAAAGATTTGGAATTACATATCTTACACAATATGATCTCGTTATCTGTATAATTTTGTTCCTTGATGCTTGAATTCATTTATATTTATGAATTGATTATTTCAGTGTAGTCATTTTGCCTGTGCGTGCGATGCAGATTTCGTCCCTGTGACGTTCATGCTCCCCGCCGACTACAATCTGTTTGTGGAGGAGTTTCGTAAGAATCCGTCCAGTACGTGGATCATGAAGCCCTGCGGGAAGGCCCAGGGCAAAGGCATCTTTCTCATCAACAAACTGTCCCAGATCAAGAAGTGGTCCAGAGACAGTCGCACATCCACGTGAGTCGGACTTCAAATGTCTGAAACAGACCGGAATGTCGTTTCGGTCTGGTCATCAACCTTTTGCAACGCTACTGTTCTGGGGTGCAGAGAATGGGCTGATGTAAAAATATTAGTTTTGTAAATCGTGGGTTCCCTGAGTTTTGGTTTAAGAACCCAAGGAGGAGTGTAGGAGACACTGAAGGGCTTTTCAGAACTCATCTACCACAAATATCAGTCTTAGTGTTTCACACTCCTTGGTGTCTTTTAGAAGGTTTTAAATCCTGCATCTTCTTCCATCCACTTTCACTTGCACTTTAACCCAGTGCACTTTTATGCCCCAAAAATCCCCTCCAGATTTTGCTATGCAGATAAATGCCAAGAATAAATTCCCGCAGAAAAGAATCCTAATTTGTCATATTAAGGGACTTGTGTCTTTTTGTTTCTCCCATTAAATTTTGATGGCGTGATTCGCGAAATATGATTGTTATCAAGCTGCGACCCCCGGTAACCGGGCCACGTCGCTCCCCCCTTCTGCTGCCCGCCAGCCATTTGTGGACAAACGCTCTGCCAGTGACCCACATTTAGAAAGTTCCTGCTCCGTTTCTGCCCGACCCGCTCTGTGGCACTAGCTTCAGTGCGGCTGAGTCTGCAGTTTCATCTCACATAAATACTAAATCCATCGATTTTAATTTGTAAGCCCAGCCGTCCCGATTAGCTCATCAGTTCCTCTCCTGTGATTATCTGGTCAGATTTAAGGCCAAAGTGAAGAAAAAATTAATAGAACTAATGAAGTCCAAGTGAAAACGGAAATAAAAAAAACACAAACACAGATTACGAGACATTAAGGTGTATTTGATGGCTTTCCACTCTGTTTTTAATAGTGAAACAATACATGAATGTTTTGAAATATTGAGCACAAATATCAAATGCTTGAAGCAAAAGGAATTACTGTCAGCCAGTCTTTGCTGTGCAACAGTCATAAAAGGCTGGCTGACAGTCATTCACGTACATATTTACGAAGTTCTTTGGCAGACCGGTGCTGCAGTGGTTAGCACACCCTGTCTCACAGCGAGAAGGTCTCCAGCGCAATTCCAGCAGACCAACAGGGGAGGGCTTTACTTTTCCAATTTGCATGTTCTCCATCTTCCCCCCCACAGTCTAATAACATGCAGAAGGTTAATCGAAGACTCTATATTTGTTGTAGGTGTGAATGACAGTGACTGGTTGCATGTCTAGTGGCTGGGACAGGTAAAACCCTGCCCCGCTCCCGTTGACAGCTGGGATTGACTCCATCCCGTCCCCCCGACAACCCTGTATGCAGGATAAGCAGTATACATATCAACGAATCTATAAGTTCTTGACTTCCGTGCTAATGGACAAAAAGATCAATGATATTCTCGAAAAACTGGTTTCTATCAGATAGCTTTTGTTGATTGAAACTTGTCTTTCTTCCAGGTTTGTTGCAGCTGCCAGCGGTAAGGAGGCCTATGTCATTTCCCTGTACATCGACAATCCCCTGCTGATCGGTGGGAAGAAGTTTGACCTGCGTCTGTACGTCCTGGTGACGACGTATCGACCGCTCAAATGCTACATGTGAGTCCTGAACGTCCACACCGGGTCTTTTCAATGTCACTAGGAATCCTGTCGTGAAAGTTAGCATGTAATTATGGCTGATTTGTAGTCTTTAAAATACATTACACAGGAAGACTTTTCAATATCAGTAGCACTTTTATTTTATTATTTTCCAGATGTTTGGTTTACTTTTCAGGTGGATTATTGGTAAACATGATAGTTCTTCTCTGTGTTTTACATAGATTTGTGCTTTTCTTGTGATCATTTTGTACAGACTGATTGTTCCTTTTGAACGGTTGTCATTTTCTTCATTGAGGCTGTTGGTAGTTCTATGTAAAATGTTTGGATAACATGCAACAACCGGCCTTCGATAGCTCAGTTGGTAGAGCGGAGGACTGTAGTGGTGTGTCTAGGCATCCTTAGGTCGCTGGTTCAAATCCGGCTCGAAGGAGTCACTTTTCTGCTATTAGTGTCATGTTCAGTTTAAAGATTTCAGAGATTACGATTGGAAGTTCCTAGCGTTAATATCCAATCACAGATTAAACTGAAATCTCATCTAATAGCTCCTTACCAGACTGAAAAATGATAAATTAGTGTTGGGCTGGCTTATATACCATCATAAACTCAACTGCAATACTTTCATATGAGAAAAAACATTTAATCTTTTCAATTATCATAATCCACCAAAAACCTCATGGACATCTGCCTGGAGTATTTCAGTGTTATTGTGTTATTTTTCCTAATTGTTTATGCAGCCTTGTGTTCATTCAGCCCAGTGTATCCACAGCAGTGGTGGAAAACTGAGCCATTGATTGCTTTCAGTGATCACTGAACACTTGTCTCCCGTCAGTTCTCAATTTATCTCTCTGCCGTGCACCCTTCGATAGCTCAGTTGGTAGAGCGGAGGACTGTAGTTGTGTGTCCAGGCATCCTTAGGTCGCTGGTTCAAATCCGGCTCGAAGGACTTTGTTTTTAATTTTTTTTTTTACAGGCTTTACTTTTTTGTACGTCGAGTTTCTCCTGATGAATCAAGTGATGAAATCTTGTCCAATGAGTTTTCCACACATTCTCGATTGTTCAGACGATGGAGAACCAGAACAGGTCACTCAACTTTGACTTTAGCCAGCGAGAGAAACTAACAATGTTCGGTTTCCTCTTGGCAAAAATGTCTTAACATGGGGTTCCAAATGACAAACCACTGACATATTCGGGCTAATATTTATGGATCTATTTATGTTTTTGTAAGGGGTAATAATGATTTTGCCCTTGAGATCTGCACGAGTCATGGTCTGGTAAAGATTATATTGTGTTTTCTTTTCAGTTCTCCGCTAATATCATTGATTTGCTTTTGCTAGTTTGTCTAGAATTGAGCTATGTATGCTTGGCAAGCAACCAAACGACCAAATGTAATCCAGTAATGACATCAGAATGCAGGAAATGTTCCAGTAGGACTCTGAAATGACTGGAAATGAGCAAATGAGAAATGGCCTGAGATCTGCGGTATTACTACTGAACGTATTTGGTGGCCTTACCGCGTTATTGATGGTTTCTGCTGTGGCTCTCGTCTCGCAGGTACAAGCTGGGCTTCTGCCGGTTCTGCACAGTGAAGTACACGCCCAGCACCAGCGAGCTGGACAACATGTTCGTTCACCTCACAAACGTGGCCATCCAGAAACACGGGGTGAGAGACGTCTTCGTTCTTCACACTTAACGTACTTCACAACATGGCGATAGAAGACGGCCAGCGTGTCCATGCAGCTTCACCTGCCTAGTCTGACTGTGTGCCCTCAACGCAGGACGACTACAACCACGTTCACGGGGGCAAGTGGACGGTCAGCAACCTCCGCCTGTACCTGGAGAGCACCAGGGGAAAGGACGTGACCAACCGGCTGTTCGACCAGATCCACTGGATCGTGGTCCAGTCCTTGAAGGCCGTGGCTGTAAGTGGACTTTCGCGATTCCAGCAGATGATCAAAAAATGTTGTGCGATACTTTTTAGTGCACTCAGTTTATCGCAGGACCCCCCTCCCCCTAAAATTGTATCCGCCCCCAATCCCCCATCCTGATTTATCCTAAGAAGTCATTTGATGTGCATCCTTTTCGGCCTCTACAAAAAAACAATGAAAGACAGGAGCTTCGATGCTTTGCGTTTTCTAATCCGTTTATTTGCGTCCCCACTGAGTCATCGTGTGTTACATGGAAACGCTGCGAACGGGTAAGCTCCTCCCGTAACTCGCCGTCTCCCTCCTCTTCCTCTCAGCCCGTCATGAACAACGACAAGCACTGTTTTGAGTGTTATGGGTACGACATCATCATCGACGACAAGCTGAAGCCATGGCTGATCGAGGTGAGGCCGCTGTTTTTGCGTGCTGCTTGGCAGAAACAAATAAAGAATTAAATTTACTGTAAGATTTTGAGTCACATATTTATCGATAAAAGACCCTTTTAAAGGTAATCGTCACAAGAGTTTTCATTCAGTGGTGGAAAAACGTGTGTATGACATGTTTCGGCCCTATTCATTTCACGGAATTTGTCAATTTTTTTAATCTTAGGTCATCCTGAACAAAAGTACCGTCCGATACTTTTATTGTTATTATAACGTGTGTCAAGGAGCGCAATAAACAAAATTTTCATTCTCATCATTTGTTGCGCATTAAGACTTTACTGGTCATTATCTGCTCTCATTTCGATTTGGGGTTTCCAGGCTAAGTCTGAGCTATTCCTGTCCATCGGCTCCAGTTCCATCTGTGACATCGGCACAAGGGCCCAAACGTACCTCAGCGAAGAATTAAATAAACCTGTGCCACAAACCTAGTCAGGAACTTTGTTCATTTTCCTGCAACTCCCGCTGTCACGGTGTGACGGTGCCCTGTTTTTGCAGTCAAAAACGTGCATTATTACAAACGCAATCCGCTTGTACGTCGCAACTGCAGTTTGCTGCTCGCAGCAATTTCCCCACATCCTGGTAAAACAGGCCTCCCATTCATGTAAAACATCCTGGAAAATCTAACCCTGTCCTGAAGCATTATCTAATAAACGATGTCTTGTCAGAGCGTTCTTAAATGTAAAAGTAAAAATGCAATTTGACTTTTAATGAGGGACTTCATTTCTCTTTTGTGCATTTACCATAACTGCAAATTAAATGATATCACTGACACTCCTTGACCTGTGTTTCCCCACTAGGTCAACGCTTCCCCTTCGTTGACCTCGAGCACCGCCAACGACCGCATCCTCAAGTACAACCTCATCAACGACACCCTCAACATCGTCACTCCCAACGGGGACATCCCAGACTGCCGCTGGAATCGGAGCCCCCCACGAGAGGCCCTTGGCAACTATCAAGTCCTGTGAGTGACGTGAAACACCGCCCAGCCGCACTTTCATACTTCAATTTTTGACCTTTTGGTTTCGGTGTCCGATGCCCTCCACAGCTCAGTTGGTAGAGCGGAGGACTGTGGTGGAGCTAACGAACTTCCTTAGTTCGCTGGAGCTGTTTTTACATGAGACTTCACAGCGCTCCCCCAGCTGGAGGTTACTTATTAACAGATGTGAGACACTGATGTGGCAACAACACATGCACAGTTTGTAGTTTGCACCATATGGAATTAATTCAAGCGTCAAAAGTTCCTCGCTCTTACAATGCCTCCAAATGGTCTTTATCGTTCACCACTGAATCCAAGCTCTGAGGCACATGCAGTCTGGTCCGGGCAGCCCCTCCCCCCCACCGCAGGATCAGGATTACTAACAAGGACTCCCACAAATGTGATTGGTCTGCAACCTTCGATAGCTCAGTTGGTAGAGCGGAGGACTGTAGTGGTACCACCAGGCATCCTTAGGTCGCTGGTTCAAATCCGGCTCGAAGGAGTGACTTTTTTGATCTACCTGGTTATATTTTGCTTAGTGTGAGGTCGAGGTTCACCTGTCAGGCCACATTAAAAACACAGAAGCTTGTTTCTAAGAGAGTGAATCATTAGATAAATAACTGATTTATACAGATATTCTTAGATTGCGGTGTCAAAGAAATTTGGTGAGAAAATATCGCAGACTGAATTGATAATCTATTTCGGGTTCACTCTCTACCTATTCTGTCACTGACTTCCCCTTCCACAGATCAGTTGGCAGGGCAGCGGACTGAGGTGTTTCTGTCGGGCATCCTTAGGTTGCTGGATTCATATTGAAATCTGTTCCCAAAATAACTTATGGGGAAACATACAGACTTGATTTCGTTTTATTGGTTTCACAACTTGTGCAAGCAAACTGTAGTTCTTCTTGTTGCTCAACTGCATATGTGTCATTACGCAAGCAGTGGTCCCAGCATGCTTCCTCATTCTGTGATTTCAAGGATAGCAAGTGTGTGCAAGAACACAAAAGTGGTGCTCCATTAAGAAAAACAGTCGCCTCCTTCGAGCCGGATTTGAACCAGCGACCTAAGGATGTCTGGATTTGTCACTACAGTCCTCCGCTCTACCAACTGAGCTATCGAAGGGGATGGGGGGGGAGCTCTGCTGCAGAGGCCCAGACCGTTCACACTCAGCTGCCGGCATTCAAGGCTCCACACAGTGCCGTCCCAGTCTGATTGTTCAAACACAATAGCGTGCAGTCATGGGGAGGACTTTGTTTGAGGCAGGCACCTTGCTGTTTCATGTAGAAGTAGGTGAAAGGGGAAAACAGGAAGCCGTTCACATGTGTGAACTGTAAGAGTGGATCGACCTCTCGGCCATGGAACCCCCTAGGGGATTTTCTTAATTATTTATCTCCGTTTCATTTCCTGATTTCTTTTCTAACTCTGTGTTTTAGGCACTTTCAGCCTAATTTTGGCAAAATACATCCGCTTTTTAGGCATTTAGCCTGGTCTTTCCGCTCCCGGAAGAAAATCCCTGCTCTGCGACCTTACCCCTCTGAATCTCCTCCCCCTGCGTGTCACCAGGTACGACGAGGAGCAGGCACAGAGCGAGAATGCTGAGCGGGACCTGCGGAGCCGCTCGGGTCCATCCCTGGGGTCCAAGGGCCCCAAGGGAAGTGCAGGCGTACGCCCCGCTGCTGCCACCTGGAAGTGAGGTGATACCACTGACTCTGTATGACTTCTTCTAGTCAGGGCCCGGCAGTGGGGCGAGGGGGATAAAAATAGAAATCGTTTTTAGCCCAGCTGGCCTCTTTGCATTTCACTGTTAGGGGTGCAGGGGTCACAGCCCTGCTGGAAGCAGGGAAGGAAAATTAAAAAGATATGCTCCGATTCCAAGTTTTTTAAGGGCTGATGTTTGTATGAACAAGTAACTTAAAGATTTTGGAATTGTATTTTGTCTCATTTGCAAGAAAAAGAGTTTCTCTTTGATGACCTTAAGAGACTCCCAACCCCAAAACGTCTCAAGACAGAATGGGAAAATTATTAAAATTCAGAGGGTAATTCTACCTGCTCTCACAGCTGCAGTGACGGCAGGTAACAGAATTAAAGGTAAAGTTATTAAACAAGGTAAGCCGTGAGTTTTCGTCAACTATGCATGGTTCCTGAGTACCGTCTCCTGTATTCATCCCTACCCACGGCGTGACCAAAAATATGGTGCAACAACAAGAAAAAAACAGAGAATGTGAACAACACCGCGGTTTACTACGTGACACCAACCTGACCCCAGATGGGACGCTGAGATTGTCAGCCACCCTGTTCTGCAGATGTTAGCAAGTGGATATCAGCGACATTAGCATCGTTACGGTTTGATCCGCAGGAGGATATCCATTGCACACCTTGCTGTGTGTGTGGCACGGTTTTTGGTTGTTCTTTGACCCGCACTGTGACGGCGGTCCCAGCGGGCGAACTGTGCGTTAGCTCAAAATCCACAGAAAGTAATCTCCCCTCCATGAATGTCCTGCAGCATCAAGCAGACACCCGTAAGAACTCATTAGAATTCTTTGACTAACAGTGAATGTTCGGTATGAAACGGCTTTACATATTGTCCACGTGCCAACAGAATACAACGTTTTAATACCATGTGAATAGGAACATTTCAAACGCCACGAGATATGTAGCAGTTGTGAAAATGATGTAGTAGGGATGCACAGATCTGGATCTAACCACTGCAGTCCTGCTGCAGAGGAAACAATGCTGTCATAAAAATACTCTTTTCTATTAAATAAAACAGAAACGGTACTGCAGCATTTATATACATCAGTAATGATGTTTAAGGGCAGATGTTTCACATTTGCTTGAAAACAGACCGCATAGTTTTCAATATACCAGGGACCAGAGATTTAAAAATGATTGGCAGATGCTAATCTAGATTTCACATCAAAGCGACTGATGAAAAACATGGAAATCAGGCTGGATGAACAGCATCAGAGACAATCTGTGCATCACTATTATTCACCCGCAGGAGGGGATTTATACAAAATTTGCATTTGTTTATTGGAGGGAAAGCTTTATCGAAAGCAACTTATGTTGATGGAAAATCACTCAAGGTTTCAAAACTGTCCAAACAGAGCCATTCGGGCGACGGTTGAGAGAAACATGACGGTCTTTTTCTACGTTCATATTTGGTAAACAAACACGGACGTATGAAGGAAGGGACATTACAGTGATTGTATTTAGTGAACCCCTGTTGCACTTTATTACTTTACCCGTGCTTATAACTTTGCTGCGTTCAAGTTGCATTTTGAATTGACCTTCGCGGCACACCATGATTTTTTCACGGGAGCAATGTTATTTTTCGGAACGTGAGCGGACTTGAGATAGAGTTTATCAATACCATGAAACAACTGAACTACTGAAACGTCGAAAACAGTATTCATCCATATTTTGTTCACCACTGACATCGGACCTAATGTCCTGAATAAACATCGTATGACTTTGTTTTCCTGGATGGCTTATAATTCCTCACCAGGAGTGTTCTGCCTTTAAAGGTATGATATGCAACATTTACGTATTAAAATGTCTAACTATGACGAGACCTGTGACATACGCATTGTCGAGTTGTTTACTTCAATTCTACAAAGTGTTTTAAACAATGTAGATTTTTTAAATTGATTCTTTCTACCCCCCTCGATGACCTCCGGTTTCTGCATCAGCGGGTATTTATCAATCCTGTGCTATTCAAATCCAGTCAAGAAAGAAATGACTGACCTTGAAATGTGGATGGAGCTTTAAATGAGGTATGACTGGCTAATACCAGCTGCTTAGCTGAAGTCGAAGGTAACAATAAAACATCTATCGCGCTCAAGCAATTTGACTAGCCCAGGGGCTAACTTGCCTCCAAGGTCAAACTACATGAGCTCTTTTGCACAACAACGAGTTAGCATGTGAATACAATGTTACTTGTAAGTGTTTTTATTTAAAGTTAAATGACGTACCACGAATGAACACGACACAAGCGAAAACAACCTACAGGTATCTTGACGATCATGCGATGACTTAGCCGAGCTAATCTGCTAATCTGAATTTATTTAAAAAAAAAAGCCACGTTATCTGTTACCTCACACAGGGAGTCAGCGGCTATGCTGTAATTGTTGTCAGCATAATTAAGTGATGCAACATGAAAGTGAGGCAGTTATTATTTCAGTAAAACTTTTTTTTTTCTCTCTTGTCTTTACCGGATGGGACTTAACACAAAACATCAGCTCCATTTACTGTCAAACCAAAAGTTAGCAGTGATGACACTTCATCAGGTGCTTGTGCCAGTTACGTTTTAATGAAACGACGCGACTTGATAAAAATGCGGCGAATACTCCATTACTGGATATTAATTCTGCTGGAGTCACAACATGTTTATTTGTTTTGTGGATGTCCTTAAAAATCAAGCGAATTAATCCTATTCTTCAAATGGAAATAATTTGTCATTGTTACAGCATTACTCACTCACAACACTTTTCAAGTGCAGCGCTGAACTATTTGGTCCAGCCCCTGCGTTGAAACCCTGTTAGGTGTTGTGTGAAACCTAATGCTGCTTTTATATGCTTATATGTTTACTAAATATTTACGTAAAACAACGCACAAAAGGAAATCTGTCCAATGTGCTGATCTACTGTAACCACTTACTCGTGCGTCAGCGATGTATACGCTGTATAAAAATCATGATTCAACCCATCTTTGTTCTTGCTGCATCACTGAAGGGGTTAACAGCCCTCGCATCGACCTAATCTGTCTGGAGTCTAGATTAATCTGGGGTCAGTCCTTCAGAGGGTAAAACTACGCTCTTTCTTGTAGCGTGGCAGTAAAGTAGCTCTCCGCATGGCACCGTGCCTCGACCTTGAGGGCCCGAATCCTGTCGCCGTAGCCTCTCTGTATATTACCGGAAACAGCTGGTGGTTCTGTGAAGATCAGTGGCTCAACGAGAACCATAAACCACGCGTTTGTGTTCAGCGTCATCTGATCTATCGCCGTCTGGTTTTCTCAATAAATCATAAACATTCTTTTGATTGCGTTTTATCTGCTGGTTAAATGAATGACCCGTGTAGCCGGAACAGGCTACACAATCGCCCAGGTGGGGCTGTGCTGCTGCTGCCTGGCTCTCTGTATTGGTTATTCACACTCTCATTTGTATTGTTCTTTCAATAAAAAGATATTTAATGGTGCTGCATTTACAAACGGATAAGGTCCTTTGAAAGATATATTCCGAGGGCAGAATCCCTTAAAAAAGCGTATTAATACATAACCTTTTAGGAATCGATTCCATCGCTGGAAGGTTCCTACAGAACTTGTGTTGAAGGATATACAGCAAATGAGGATAAAATCACAATTGCACGATGGCTGTGTCTTTAAATGAGTAAATGAACGCCTTGTATCTGCAGGGGGTTGTGGTTTATCAGGAGCAATTTCAGAGATGCTGAAACATCCTCTGAGGTGCCACATCCGCCGCTCATCCAATCGACGTGGTCTTGTTTTCATTTTCTTGTCAGACTGTAAATAAACATTGCAACATTTTCCAACTCATTGGATTCATTTACCGAAATGTGCTGAAAAAGGGGTTAAAAAAACAAGGTGTTTCACTAGTTACTGAATTTTTACTCATTAAAATGTCAATTTAGCAGGTACCATGACTACTCAAATATTCCAGGACATTCACAAGAAAATGGCTATTTTCTGCTTTTATTCATTTGGCCCACAGTGAAGCACTACCAGGAAAAAATTAAAAATATCAATAACACAAGTATTTGCGAAGGCATAAACCCTCCATTGTGTGGAGATAGCACAACATATTATTGGGCCTTTATATAATTGTATAGAAATATCAATATGTAAAAATTGTTTCGGATATATATATATCTATATATATGTAGATATATATATAGATATATATAATTTATTTATTTTTTTATATACAAATAAAGTTAATAAAACGGCCTGCTATTAGCATATCTACAAGGAAGGCTCGATGTGATTTGAGAAAAATCTTTGCCATCGACTGTCAAAGGGGCCAGGTGCCGGCTACTTCATACATTTATTGTTTATCATCATCAAGGTATGGCTTGTAAGGGGATATTTGTATTTTATTTTAGTGTTACAGACATTAGATGCAGACTCTGTGTATCCCTGCCAATCACGTTTTGTGAATTTAAAACAGCAACCTGAGGATAACAGTTGAATTTATGTATTTATTTATTTTACAATACATAGATTACGCTGCAAGAGTCATGCTTTTGTGGAAACTTGAGGAAATATAAGGCTCTCCTCAACGTCCAGGGACCTCAGCAGGCCCCAGACCTCACGCTGGGGACCGAGAAGGAAAAGTCACAACTTTGAGCGGATGTGACGTCAGGCAGGACTGTCAGTTTTTAATAGGCGGCCATCGGAAACGTGACAATTTCAAAATAAGGTTGCAGGCTTTTTAAATTATTTTTTTTTTATTTTCCTCTGTTCTATTTGTCTGTCCCGTTCGGCCTGACGCATTTACCTGTAAATTTAAGTAGGAAGAGTTTTTAATTTCTTGTTTGTCGGTGTAACTCCAATTGTAGGGTGTTTGACTGAAAGCATTTGTGAGGGATTTAATCCAAAATATCAGTTACAACCTCTTCTTTTCCTTTCGGCTTTTCCCTTCAGGGGTTGCCACAGACAATCGACCTTCTCCATCTAACCCTATTCTCTGTATCTTCATCTCTCACGCCAACTAACCTCATATTGTGGCGCGTTGGCGAGGAAATATAACGACGGGGTTGTGGAGGGGTTCAAACTTTAATGTGTAGACACGCCAAACAAAAATTCACTGCTCCCGAACATTTGGGAACGTATACGTACCCCCCTGTAACCACGCTCCCTAAGCCATCAGTCCTTGGGTGAGAGGCCTCACCCTTTGGTGTCCGCCACAATACCCTCTCTCACTACGTCCATAAATCTGGAAAACTGAGTACTGCCTAGCATCTCCAATTCCATCATCTGTCTACCAATGTATTCTCCATCCCTCCTCTGTACATGACCCAATCATCTCAGTCTGACTTCTCTGACCTTCTCCCCTAAACATCTGACATGTGCTGTCCCTCTGATGGACTAATTCCTGAAAAAACTCAGTAACAACCACGAGTGTGAAATAAAATGCCATCAGAAATGTTATAGTGTTGATATATTAGTATGAGTCGCAAGAAGTTCATATCGTGTGTAAATATGGTACTTGAATAAATACTTACTTTACATTGTAGTGGATAAAAATGCATGCAGTGATTTTTTGTAATCATGATGACATTTAATTGAAGGCACCTTATTCGACACTGAGGACACTGTACAGACATATACATATACACAAAGCACAGATTGAAAAGAAGCAATAAAAAGTGACAAAGTGGTAAAATTACAAAAAATAAAATGTAATCATTAAAAAGAAAGAAATATATTTAATGCACCGAATGCAAAATCTGCTGGATTTCAGTGTTGTGTAAAATAGCCCTCCCAAATTAGAATTAGGCTAAAGCCATCTGTTTCCTTTTATTTTGAAAATCTTAACCGGATGTAGCTCTCCCCGGTGCGGGCGGCTGACGGCGGTGTCAGTCAGTAGGTCGGTGGTGCCGCTGCTGAGCAGAAAAAGGTGGAAACGTTTCTCCAAGTTGGCACCACCGAGAGCCGACGCCGAGAGCAAACAGGAAAAATTACAAGGCGAATACACCGTTTCCAGGTAAGCGAACGCGGATATTTATACAAATTTAAGTCGTACGTTGGAACTTTTGACTGTGTGGCTAATTGGCTAATATTGGAGCTAAGGGGGGCTAGCTAGAAAAGTTAGGTTAGTTCTCTATGGGTGAAACTTGGCGCTGGATTGCTTTTTTTATACATATAATTGATAAAAGATGTGAAAACTAATACGCTTATAACATGTGGATACATATTTAAAATATGTGTGTTCAAAAAAAAAACTTGATTTAGTCATGCGGCTTTTACTTTAAAGTAGTCAAAGTAACTTGGATATGTCTATTTCTTGAACGATTTAGCGTGAATGGTTCAGTAAAGTCCCATTTCCAAAATGTCACCCGGGTGTCAGTGAGCTAGCCGATGGAGACTTTTTTTTTCTGTTTTCCGCCGTCCCCCGGCACCGACACCACCACCAAGCTGGGTCCGAGTAGCGGTGTGGGGCGTTTCCACCCCCCAAACTTCGTCCCGAGCCTCGGCAGATGCAGGGCGGGGCAGGTCTCACATGTTGAGATAACGTCCAGGGGATTCAACGTCTCCTTTCTTGCACAGTTCCAAGGCGTGTGTGTGTGTGTGTGTGTGTGTGTGTGTGTGTGTGTGTGTGTGTGTGTGTGTGTGTGGGTTTGTTTTGAGTTCTCTTTTTTCAATTATCCTCAAAGGTGGCGAGTCCTGTTTTCAGCCCTGG
>CAAKHD010002839.1:1823-14503 GCA_901007705.1 Fistularia tabacaria | reverse complement strand
TGGCCCCCCGCCTGGGGGGGGGGGGGGGGGGGGGGGGGGGGTTAAAATTTCCCCGGGCGCGGGGGGGGCCGGGCCCCCCCCCCCGCCCATACGGGATTCACGCTCTCGTAAACACGTGCGCGCGCCTCACCCGCTAGCATCCCGCGGCGGCAGAGCAAAGCAGGAACATGCATGTTTAATTCACCGCCTTCCATTTCGACATGCTCTTATGCTACATAAACGCGACCGCAGCCCCGGAGCCCCCGAGCCACCAGCGAGGAGCCCAAAGCCCGGCCGGCGGGGAACCAGGGAGGGGGCAAAGACGGAAAGACCGCAACATTTCCCCAAAGCGCTCCCTGTGCGATGGAATCCAGCGCCTCTCCAGGGCAGATCTTTTCTTTTTTTTTTTTCCACCCCACCATCAATTCTGTGTTGGCTAAAGGTGTCTCTTCTCACGACACGTGAATTCCCATGAACTACCCCGACTGTTCGACGGCGACGTCTGGCCTTACGGGGAGGCGAGGAGCGAGGCGGGCGCTCGGAGACGGAGATCCGGCCGTCTTCGCTTTAAAATCATGGCGTCGGCGTTTGTCTTGGCTGCTACAGCTCAGGAGGCTTTGCTCGAGGGCAAAGAGTCAGCTGGTCCTCCAGGATTAATCAATGTTTCAGCTCATCTGCTCGGACCTCTGGATCGGGTCTCCGCTTATTCGCAGATGATGTCGTCCTATTGCATGCTTGGTGTTCTGGAGATGAAGCCGGGCGGTTCGGACGCGGGCGGAGGAGGGTGAAGATCTGGGGAAGAAGGATGACGGAGGTGGAACTGCCAGGCTGGAGGTCTGGAGGAAGACCAAAGGGAAGATTTACGGATGTAGAGAAAGAGGACAGGGGGTTTGTTGGTTGCGAAAGAAGAGGATGCAGAGAATAGGGTTGGATGGAAGAAGATCCCTGAAGAAGAAGAAGAAGAAGAAGAAGGAGGAGAAGAAGAAGAAGAAGGAGGAGAAGAAGCCCTGTGGGCAAAAGGGATGGAATTGCAATGCAGGAGGTCTAGAGGAAGACCAGAGAGGAGATTAATGGCTAGAAGGAAAGAGGGGAAGAAGTTAGTTGGAGTGAGAGGAGAAGTTTCGATGGAGGCAGATGATTGGCTGTGGGTTGGATGGAGGCAGATGATTGGCTGTGCCGACCCCTGAAGGCAGCAGCCAAAAGGAAAAGAAGAAGATGTACTTCTGCTGGCTTCATCCGACCGTGATCTCCGGCTTCTCAGCCGTGGTCCTGAGCTGAGATGGAGTGTCCTCTCCGGCGCTCTCAGATAAGCTTCTACCCAGAGAGAAGAAGTCCGAGCATCTCCAGGTCTTTGTTCGTGAGTGAGGGAAGAACGGAGATGGACTGGCGGATCGATCTTATTTAGTCCCTGTTGTTGTTCATCTTGCTGCCTATTCTTTCTTTTTTTTCTTGACATCTTTTGACTCTTTTAATTGTCTCTCCCGTCTATATTTCCACTCAAATTCATTGATATTGTTATTGCTGCGCTGCTGCGGTAAAAAAGACTTTCCCCTGTGGCGATCAATAAAGTATGATCTGATCTTATCTCTCTGGTTTGGCGGTTTCTCGGGGTTCGCGAACCTCTCGGGTCGCACGGAAGTTGTGTTCCCTGCAATCCGGAGGTCGTCTTGGAGTCATCATCTCCTCGTAGCCCGGGATCGATGACCAGCGCCGGGCTGAACCTCATCCGTGACGGGTAACGGGAGCGATTTCATTCGCAGACGATGCTGTGCTGTACGTTTCACCGAATGTGACCAAATAAAGGCCCGTCTTCTCCTTCTCCTTCTCCTTCTTCTTCTTGTCATCACGCAGCGCCAGCCAAACCGTAATCCACATGAATGTGACAGCATGCGTGGTGAGACGTGTGATGATATTCACACTGTTCCCGCTGATGATCTGCAGAGGCTGTGTGTACCGGCGTCTGGGGTGACGAGCGAGGAGGCTTCTTCGGCTCGGCGACAGGAGGGCCGCGGCCGCGCTCCCGCTAAACCACGGAGGGAGCGTCTTTACTCCGAATGTGACAGTCCTGACAATTAAGTTTGTATTCTGGCGGCTCAACACCGGTTTAACACCAAGTATTTCACACTCGCACCGCCCACCTGCACGTATATCTATTATTTTAGCGACCATTTTCCCGTCTGTCTACATGTTCTTGGCAAAATACCCTTCCTTCTGTTTTGTTTTTATTTTCAACCTCCCGTGTAAAAAGCCCATTTCTTCAAGTCTCACCCGAGACGATCAAAGACCCGCGATTTCAGCAGATTTTTTTCTTTCGGTCCTTTAAAAAAGTAAATGTGTCCGCGCAAAAAATAGCCCAACGCTCGCGAGTCCTCCCCGCCAGCAGGACGGTTGTTACCGGCTGACAGCAGGTACGACGGCGCAGCGTGCGAAATAACGGGTTCCCGACGCGTGCGGCTCCAGATGCACGGCGTCCCGGCGAGGTCTCGTCAAAAGCCGAACACTCGCCGCGACGGCAAGCTGAGGCTCGCAGTTCGACGCCGTCCTCTGACAAACATCTAAACCCTCGAACGTTAAAACGTACAACTGAGGCCCATTGGCTTTGCACCGCCTGCCGGTACGTGCCGAGAGCACCCCAACACGACCTTTTACTTTATTTCCCCCCTAAAATACGACCTGACAATAACATGTAAATGAGAGGGGATAAATTGTTGGCTCAGCCGCATCGGGAAACAATAAAGTTGATGAGGAAGAGCAGCTGGAGGAGGAATTCTGGTTCATCAGCATGAAACTGCAAAGGTCCCGCCTGCTTGCTGGTTTATCTGGCCGTTTTTAAGCACGTGAAGACTTTTGTTGTTGTTCTTTTCCGCAGCCAGTCCACCTTCTCCGTCTAACCCTACTCTCTGGATCCTCCTCTCTCAGGTGGCAGACTCCTTCAAAACCCCAGGGGAGAAGATCAACCTGTCCAGCTCCTCCATTCCCAGCAACCCTGCAGAGCCCTCATCGAATCTGGAGCCGCGACTTTTTCCCCACAGGCGTGGAATCTGCAGCCTCAACAACTAATTTGTGGATTTTTTTGAGCTGCCTCGTCTCGGTCGGACCGATGACGCCGCTCTTCATGCACGCGCCCTCGTCACGGAAAACACACCGAGGAATGCAAAGGACGAAGCTTCACCGCAGGAAGGAAAAAAGAAGCATTTCCAGTCCGTATCTGTGGACGTTCCAGGTTTGTATTTCATTCAAAGTTTCCCCGAAATTCACTCATTCATCAACAAATTATTGTGCCGCCATTTTTAAAGCGATATCATTTCCTTTTAACTTTAACATGAACACTGTCTTCAGTAGGTTTTAAGAGAGGGTCCAAAGATAAGATACTCCTAAACATTAAGGATGGACATGGAACTCGATATTGATGGTCAGAAAGTTTTAAGTATTCAGAATAAAGAGGATAAACAGGGGAGGAAGAATTTGACATTCAGAGCAAACACAGTAAAACCCAAAACAAGGCCAGGACCTCCCACAGAAGACAAAACACCCCCACAAACAAGGTCTTGCATGAAAGTCCTCGTCCTCAGGAAGCCTCTCGTTCACATGGCTGGACGGACCACGTCACAATGATCTACCAGCAATAAAAATGATCTATCTATATTTCTATATCAGGGGTTGTCAACCTTGCAGGAGGTTCTGAACCCCAGCAGTTTCATATGCACGTTCACCCAACCCTAAAACACCCACAAGACAGGATCTTCTCAAATTCAAACATAGTTTCCACAGTGGGGCTCCAGAAATGGGGCGTTTTCGTTTATGGGTTAAAATATTATTTTCTTTAAAAACCAGAACTCTGAATAAAAAAAATCAGCAATAAAAGATGCATTCTTTTCAACCCATAAAATATTTGTAGTGTATTTTTTCTTCATGTGCGATTCAGAGATAAATAGCTTTTTACATTTTTTTTTATTGATATGACACTGGGGTTCAACAATGCGTTGTTTTTTTCTTATAAACCCCCACATTATGCAAAATGACTATGAGTTTGAACTCCTTTTTTTATTTCCCATCACAAAAAAATGTTTTTTGAATAAATTCTTGAAATTAATTTTGCTTAAGTGACAAAAACACGTTCCGTCATTCATGGAAATCCGTATTGTAAATATTCGTCCGACCACGTTCTTCTTTTTGCTGGACATCGTCAGTATGAAGGGATTCAAATACCAAGAAAGAAATCACGCGACGTTCCATCACCACAGTCCCAATTCCACCACTGACATCCAAACAAACAAGGTCTGACATCCAAATCCTCGTCCTCAGGAACCCTGAGGAACCCTGAGGAACCCGGTGCAGACGCCGGGAGAACGCGGAGACTCCGCCCAGAAAGGCTTCCTTTCGGAATCCAACCTTCCTGTCCCCCGTTTTCTCATCGTCGCCACTCGCAGGACAAGGGATGATCCTGATGGCCTGAGAACACTCCTCCCCCCGGGGGGGTCAGGAGGAGGTGATCGCTCAGCCGCCGCCGGGTTCTGGATGATTCACCCGTTCCCGGAGCATCCGAACCCTCCTGACGGTGAGCCGCCGTTGCCCCACATTTAAAAGACTTTCCAATTTATAGGCCAGCCCTGCAGGAGGTGATGCAGCGGCTGGCTGGTTTGCAAACCTCACACACACACTCTCACACACACATTCACACACACACACACACACATTCACACACACACACACACGCGCATCTCGAGCCTGGCTTCGGTCTCGCCCTGCCGGCCGGCGAGCCGCTCCATGAGAGCGGTTGGGGGTTAAACGGCGTCGGAGCTTCGAGGTGGACAAAACGCTATTTTTCATATTCTTCCGGTCTGGTACGCGGCGGAGGGGGTTGGCAGCACGGCCTGATTCTCCTAAACCTCCCAGGCGAGTCTCAAACCTTCCTCCCTGCTCCTTCACCCTGGTCCACACACACACACACACACACACACACACACAGACACACACACACACACTTCAAAAGGCTGCCGTACTGCGGCAGTCATTGGTTGGATTTTCACCGCTAAAGAGACGGTTGTTTTTTTTGTTTTGTTTATTTTTCCATCAAAAAGCCCCTTCGGACGCAACGGTTCTTCCGACCTTCTGAAGCAAACGGGCGCCGCCTTCCCAACGCCGGGCGTCAATTCTCAGAGCATCGTGGAAAAGAAAATCATCCATCCATCCATCCATCCATCCATCCATCCATCCATCCATCCATCCATTCAGTCCAGGGCTGCAGCCGATCCCAGCTGTCCTCCAGCGAAAGGCACCGCAGGGCTTCACATCGAGACGTCCAATCTTTCACCCTCTCATTCACACGTCTGGACAATTCAGGGTCTCCTATGAACCTCCTGCATGTGTTTGGACTGTGGGAGGAACCCGGAGAACCCTGAGGAACCCCACGCAGACACGGGGAGTACATGGAGGTTCCACGCAGGGAGGGAAACCAAGCAGGGACCTTCTTGCGGGGAGGCAGAAGCGCAGTCTTGGAGCCAGTTGGGCGCTGAAGCCCTGGATACCCAAAGCCAGGCTGGTGCTTAAAGACAAGTTGAGGAACGCTGGACCTTCTGGACCTTCTCCTCTCATCCACAAACAACTCAAAGCCCGTTAGATCTTTTTACATCATCTTGCAAGCCGAAGCAAGCGGAGAAAACACACACGTTCAGATCGCGGGGGTCAAACCAGGACACACACACACCTGGATGGTCTCGGAACTTCCATCGGACATTCGACCCCGAGGTGGGAAAGCAAAAGACAAAGTCGGAGGGGGACACACACATGTTCTGGTGGGCTCTCGGTGAGGACACACTGGCCGTGGAGCTCCGGAGATCGAATGAAGGGCGTCACGAAGCGGAGATACCAGGCAGGGACGTATCGGCGTCTGTCCTCGCTGCCGGTGGCGTGAAGGGAATTACGGCGTGGAGACGCTCTTTCATCTCCACGAAAACAAAAGGTCTCCAGCAGGAGATCTCGCGTTTCCCGTGACCCCTTTATGTCCCGGCCACTCACCTTGTCAGCCATGATCATGGAGGAGCCTCCGTGGACGCCCAGGACCGGAAGCTGCGTCTGAACGGAGAGGAAGTCGAGGATCTGGGCGATGGCTTCCTGGTCGGTGCCGTCGGCGAAGACGATGCCGTGGAGGCGAGCGCGCGACACCAGCTCGCACACCTTGGAGAGCGAGGAGCAGAGCGGAGGTGAGCGCACGCCTCGGGCCGGAGCCGCGGGAGGAGGCGGGCGACTCACCTGCGTGATCACCGACTTGGGGTCGGTCTGGTTGATCCGCAGGGTCACCACGGAGATGTCCAGGGCGTCCTCGGGGCGGCGAGGAGAGCGGAGGTCCTGGTCGGAAACGGGGCGCGTCTGGCCCATGATTACGCCCACGCTGAGGCCCGGCGGCTTCTGGGATGCAACTGGAGCCACGATCTGGGAGAGCATGAGCAGCATCCAGCCCACTCCGCCCATCATACCCTGGAAACACAGAAGCACACACACATCCGAACGTCAGCGCCTGACGGAGCAGGTTCGTGACAGCTCCCCTCCCAGAGCCAAACTCAAAATGACCCGGTTCTTTCCGGAGTAGCTGCTCCTGCGGCAGAGCCAGGCCGCATCTTCTGCAGCTCCTCCGCCATTTCCAGCCCCTTCCGCCCTCAAGGAGCTTCTTGTGGTATTTCAGGAATAAGGCCTCGGCGCTGCGGAGGAGACGAGGACCTCGACTCCATCTTAGCCGCCGCCCCCAGGCGGGGTCTTTATCTTTACAGCTCCACAGGACCTCGTGATGTAGCTGCTTGGCGAATGGTGGAACTCATAACTCCACACCCGGATGGACCCCAGGTGGACTCTGGAACGCCACTTTTAAAAGCTATGGCGGTCGCCGGGCAGATGTTTTCCAAGGAGCAGCAGCGAGAAACGGAGCTCACGTGACGTAGGTGCTTGGTGATTGGTGGAACTCATGAGCCACGCCCATCAGCAGATACTTCCTGCAGACAGTGGAGGGACATTTTAAGAACTTCCGCGGTGACTGCTCAGATCTTTTCTCGGGACTGAATGGTCAGAAGCAGCGAGAAATGGCGCAAAGAGGTCCAAGATCTGCTGTGCTGCTGCTCCTCAGAGGGATTTCGCAGAGGAACATCTACATTCTGGACCAGGATAACTGCGGAGTTAGCTAACGGCTAACGGGGGTTCTTCACACAGTGAAGATAAAAACTCGCCAGCCATCTGAAGGTCCATGGTTGTTATTCCGTCAACGCTGAGGCAGCTTCCACCTCCGTGAAGTCGTCGTCCTCCTCCTCTTCTTCTTGGTGGGTTTGTTTTGGAGCTGAAGGTGCGAAGCTAGAAGGTTCTGCCGGAGGAGGCTACTTCCTGGAGCCAAATTCAAGCTCGTCACTTCTCTGACCTCTTCCGTCCAGCCCCGAAGAATGAAAAGACGTCCGCCCACGATCTCTCAAATGAGCCAGATGTGAATCGTACAACCGCTTCCGGAATTCGCTGACCCAACAACGTGCGTTCGCAAAGATGGCTGCTGGACGCTCGGGGATGTCGGGGGACAACAAAGAGCCTCGCTCAGACATCCCTGCTTATTTGTCGGACAAATAAAAGTTGCTCCTCCGGCATGGGTTTGCTTTGAAAGGCTCGCATCCTGTGATTCGCCTGCGTCCGAGGCGGGAACGCGGCCTCGTTTGTTGTTCACACGAAGTGCTTGAAAAGGATCCCGGCCGGTGTTTGTGTTCCGGAACGAGCCGGAGACGCGGCGGGGCCGCCGTCCTGCTCCCGCCGCTCGTAAACGCCAATTCATTTTCCCCGAGAAAGACCGTCATCGGGAGACCGGGGGTTACGCCTAACTTTGTTTTTGCTAATCTGGCTCGGAGACCCGAATCTCACTTTGGCTGTCTGCCTTTATTAGAAAATAATCCGCGTCCGCGGGCGGCGTTCATGGTAAAGGAATATTAATGGGTGAAATAAATGTAATCTGATTTCGACCCATTCATCGGGGTATGAGGGGGAACAGTGAACCGCTCGGGGCGCACAAGTGTCTGCATCAATCAATAACAGTCAGTGAAATTAAATAACCCGCCTGCACACATACACACACACACACACACACACACACACACACACACACACACACACAGCATGTCCCAGTGTAATTCAGAGGAGAATAAACTCCGATCCCGGCTTTGAGTTTAGTTGAGAAAATACCTTTCCCTGTGATGTAAGCAGATTTAGGGGAAGCAGATGAGTGGAGTAATGCAGTGTGAAACGCCGCCGGGGGAATGAAAGCTAATGAAACCGCCACGCGAAGGCTACGTCGCATCTCGGCCAATTTCTTACACCACCGCAGTCCATCGCCTTCCGCCGGCGAGCCTGCGCCCCTGGATCTCGCCGTCTCATCCCCTAACTTCACATCAGCGCGCACCGATCATCTCCATCTCCGTCCCGTTGTTTCCCTTCTCTAATTCTGCGGATGGGTCTTTCCGGCCGGGTTAGTGTGTGTGTGTGTGATCCATGTCATCTCACACCCGGTCTAATCAGGCCAGTTAGTCAAGTCAGTACTTTCCCAGCTTGCTCTCTCTGCCCTGGTGCCCACAGACTAGCCCGCAGCTCCAGCAGCACTTAGCATACGCCTCTAAATCACACACCGCTACGCTCCTGTCCCGGAGAATTAACGTCAGCCGCAGCCGACCAGACGAGATTACGCTAACTTTCCCCGGAGTTAGCATCGCAGCTAACCAGGAGCTGGCGTGCGTGGCATTCAGAGCGGTCAAGCTAGCTGAAAAACTTAGCGTCACCCAGTCCCCCCCCCCCCACGCCTTAAAGGCCACTGCTGCTTGAGATCTCCCAGATCACTGTTGTAATTAGTCTCTCTCCGCAGCCAGAAGGTCACGAGTTGGATTCCCACAGGGTTCCTTTCCGTGTGGAGCCTCCATGTTCTCCCAAGGTCTGCGTGATGTTCCTCCAGGTCCGAAGCCTGGGCGGGTAGAAGCCCCCGGCCCCCCCCCCGTGTGTCCCCCCCAGTGAACGAATGGATTTGCTTTTTAATCTCATTTGCATGAAAACAGCTGCACTTAAAATATGTCTATTCGCTCGTTTATCTATCATGACCACCATTTATCATCATACCTCCTGCATGAGTTTGGACTGCGGGAGGAACCCGGAGAACATGGAGGAACCCCACGCAGACACGTGGAGAACATGTGGAGACTCCACACAGGAAGGAACCCTGTGGGAATCCAACCAGCCACCTTCTGGCTGTGAGCGCGAACCGCCGCGCCACCTATTACCATTAATACGACCATAATAACGACCCTATTTGTCGGACTAGAAGTCGCACGTCTTCTAAAGGTTTGGCTGCTCCTGCCGCTTCTACTCAGGTGCAGCTTATGTATTAAATATATACGGTCATTTCACATGTCGGTTACTTTCCCACTGACAGCGATGAGAGTATCTGCTCCCCCTGCTACTCCTGGACCACTGAAAATGTCACGTTTAAACATGAACTTCTCCAGGCCGAACACAAACGCCCCCAAAAAGAAAATCCTATTCTGCAGATTGCGAGCCGCGAGGAGTGAAATATGCAGCCGAAAAGGGGGATCAAGGAGCAGGAAGAACGTTCGCAGCGAGCGAGAAGCTTGTGAGGGACTGGAGAAAAGCCGAGGATGCTCCGACTGCGACCGAGAAAACGAAACAAAGCTAATGGCGGGCTAAAGGCCGGATGAAGCTAGGAACCGATGCCGAGCGTGACAACAGTTAGCGGAAGAGGGAGCGGCGCCCTCGACCTCCTCAGAAGAGACACCCAGGATGAAGAATTCAATGGATTCAGTGATTTGGAGCGAGATGCTGCTGCTGTTTATGCTCCAGTTATCTGAATAACTGTTAGCATAGCAGACACCTTTTCAGCCCGTTCTTCTCTACTCTGTCAACAATTACATTCTACGCCAGAAAATGTGACTCATTTCTGTGTTTTTTCTTCTTCGTCATGCCTTTTTGGGCTGGTGTGACTTCTTCTCCGGAGACACTCATCGTCCGGAAAATTCGCCGGAATTAGTATCATTATCATCACAAGAGCCGCTGCTTCACGCAAACATCCCAGAACTCCTTCACCTTCTTCTTCATTCAAAAACGCCTTCTTTTAAATTGTTCTTCTTTAAGGACGTGATGAATCCGGTCTGCGGTCGAAGCCACCGACGTGGGCGGTCGTGGGTTCACGGTCTGCCGCCACTCTGGCTTCACAAGTCCACCTCCTGATGTTCTCCACCTCCTCCCTCAGACTTCACCAGCGGTTTCGGGTTCCTCAGCACACCTTCCAAACATCTCATCCGCTCCATCCCTGATCTGGCTTCCTGCCTGGTCCGTGGGAGGAATCCTCCTCCACGCCCACGCTGCTTCACTGCATCCTGCTCCTCAGACTCCACCTCCCGAGACGGTTCTCCAGACCTCCTCCTGATCCCTGGTGTCTCTGGAGAAGGTTTGATCTTTCCCCTCCGGCCTCCACGACACTCATTGCAGATAATTAAAATTCCACATCGAACAATTCTGCGGTGACTCGTCGATTAAAAATCCCTTTTAGAATGGACGAACTTCGGGTGGATGAGGGGCGTCGGGTCGGAGGTGGAGAAGGACCTGACCAGCAGCTCCTTACGCCTCCCAGGAGACCCAGGTCAGGATAATGGTGGCGCGATCGATGTCGCTGTCAGGCACTCGTGCTTCTCACTAAATTACGTCTAATTCGTTTTCCTATATCACTTCATTCAGCCCTAATAATGTTATTTTCCCGCATCGATTCCCGCAAATGAAGCGCTCAGCGCGATATTAGAGCCCGGCGCTAAATCACGCGATGGGATCAGAGCCCTCGAAAGGGGGAGCCTGGACGGACAGGCGGGAAAACCAACGAGAAACAGAGCTGAGGTTGAGTCGGCTCCGGCTAATCCTCCGCCGCCCCCGGACGCTTTTAATTACCGGGAGTGAGGCGTTTTTTTCCCCGGTGTCTCCGATCCGACGGCTCGGCAACGGCAGACCGCCGCGACCGCTGCAGCCCGTGAATTACACCTTGCCGCGAAGGCTTCGGCTCCTCGCTCGGAGGGGGGGTTACGGCAGGACGGCCACCCTAAAAATACCGTCCCGTCATCCCATTTCCCGCTGCAGAGTCTTCGCCCAAAGTTGTGCTAATGCATTTTTCATCATCAAATGTCTTTTTTTTTTCAATTTGGTTTGTTAATCCCCATAATACCCCGTTTCTAAATTCTGAGTTTCGGGGGCCAGATTTATGTACATATTTGTGCCGGAAATCTGCATGAAATTAGCGTCTGATTTTCCGAGGCGGCGGCTAATTATCGCTAGCCGGGACCGTCTTCCCCGTGCATTGTGCACGGAAATGGAAATTCAAAATATGCAGGAGTGAGGAGGGACGCGGGGACGAGGGGGGGGGGAAGACGAGCCCGGCCCGCTCAGACCCGCCTCTCCGGCCCGGCTCCGGCTGCAGGTGACGGCGTGAGGGCCGCTGGGCCTCTGGGAGAGCCGTGAATGAGTGATTGTTCATCTGCAACACGTCTGCCGGCGACGGGGAGCGGATGGATGACCTCAAGATGAGCTGTGAATGAAGGAGTGAATGAGTGATTGTTTGTCTCTAAATGACACGTGTGACTGAATGTTGTCTCCATAGGACTTGTGAATGAGAGGGTGAATGGTTGGATGTCTCTCTATGAAGAGTGAATGAATGAGTGAGTGGTTGTTTGTCTCCATATGAGCTGTGAATGAGAGGGTGAATGTCTTCTCAAGGATGTACAAATGAGAGAGTGAATGACTGCAAATCTATGGTGTCGTGTAAGTGAGAGGTCGTACGTCTCTGAATGAGTGGGTGAAAGGTCGTCTCCATGATGTGCAAATGAGAGGGTGAATGTTAGCATATCTACGAGGAGCTGGCGGGTGATTGGTCGAGTGTCTGTGAAGGACTTCTGAAGGAGTGAGAGAGTGAGTATCCGAAGCCCCGCCCCTCTGACAGGCCCTGACTGCAGGAAGAGTGTTCTGGATTCGGAGGAGAAGTGACCTTCAGGTGGAGTCCCCGCAGACCTTCTTCCCGAGGAGGTCCGGACAGCGAGTTCCTCCAGAGGCTTCTTAACATGAGATGGCCGCGCCCGTCCGCTGCGTGCAAAGCCGCTGTTCGATGGTGAGAGCGGTCGCATGAGAACTTCACTTCACTTCAACGAACGCACGCGAGCCCGCCGAAGCCCCCGTGATAAATATCACGCGCGTCAGAAGGATTTCACGCGGTCTCGTGCCGCCCGCCGTCTTCTTTCTTTGGCCCTCAGCGCGCCGACGGCCTCCCAGGACGGGTCGTGTCCGGAGGAGGAGACGCCGCGGTCACTGGAAGGAGAGCAGGGAGTGTCAGTTCGCCTCCTTCACCGCGGCTCACGACGTTCTCGCTGCGTCCCTGCTAGCTCAGATCATTCGTTCATGGTCTCAAACTCGCCCGCAGTGTGATTCTATTTGGCCGCTGAAGCCAAAGCACTTGACTATTAGCACCGGCCCACCGCTACTCAACTTACAGCGCAAGGACCGCTTAAACTACAAATCCCAGAATGCTCTGCTGCTGTTTTGGCATGAAAAAATCACGCCAGGACCCACGAACACCTTCTCCTCTGTGGACAGCAGTCACAGACACCTCATGCTAATTCCAGCACCGTGCTAACGCTACCAAA
>CAAKHD010002837.1:2984-22721 GCA_901007705.1 Fistularia tabacaria | reverse complement strand
TTACTCTTAATGGGACATCTTTTGACACAGTTTTCATCAGATCCATCAGGACAGTCCCTCCTTCCATCACACACTTGGGTGGATTTGATACATAAAGAGGAATCTGGGCACAAAAAGGAGGGACTGGTGCAGAGTAGCAGGGTTGGGGGTTGAGTTAAGGTTTCGACAGGCTGAGGAGATGGATGTAAATTTGGAATCTCTGCAACAGTTGAAGCTGGAGTCTCCTCAACATCTACAGATATTACACACAAGGTCAGATCAGGTTAACTCTGCACTTCAAACTGAGCATTTACAAATCCCTATCCTATTGGAAACCGTGAATTTGGTTTCTCCTCCAAGCAAAGTCACATTCATCTGAAAAAGAAACTACCAAAACTCACCACAATTGTCTTCATCAGATCCATCCTGACAATCTCTTTCTCCATCACAGACGTGACTGAGGAGCACACACTCAGTCCCATCCTGACACAGTCTGGCGCCTGTGCGACACCTCAGGCTGTTTGTGGGAGCTGCAGGAGGACCTACACTTGGACAGTTGACCTCATCTGATCCATCATGGCAGTGTGAGCGCCCATCACACACCAGACTTTGTGAAACACAGCTGCGACTGTCTTTGCAGCGAAAATCATCTGTAAGGAGAGGGTAGAATACACCATTAAGTTTCTCTTGCTTTCATAAGTGCAAATTAGCAAATTGTTGACATACCTTTCAAGGGACAGCTTTTCACACAGGTTTGTTCATCAAAACCATCAGGACAGTCCTTATGTCCATCACAAAACTGGTTTGGAGTGATGCAGATTTGAAAAGAAGAAAGAGGACAGCGCACAGCAGGGCTGATGCACAAAGGCAACACAGGAGTGGTAACCGCAGGTGCCAAGTTTAGGTTTGCTTTTGGGGGTGTCACAGTTTGTTCAAGAGGACCTAGGACAAGAATTATAGATAAAAGTTAATATGGGGAATAAGCATTCACAACACAGCTTAGTTGAGACAAAATGATAAAAAAATGTTGAATACAAAAACACATCTCAGAATGTATGTCTTTTCTCAGACAACTTTGGCCAACCTGTTTCGATGTCCCCGAGAGCAGCTATGGCAATGGACAGATAACGTGTTACTTGCACGGTTTCAATGAGGCCCCCATCACGCCGATCCCACAGTGTCAGGACATTATTGTAAAGGGACAAAAGGAAAGGCTCAAAGGCACTAATGACCGAGCCTGAGACATTCCATCGACTTCCAGCTCCATGTTTTCTCCCCTGAAACAAACTCATTGTCATCAGGCCTATAAAAAGAAAAACAAATGCTCCTTAGGAAATGCAGCAGAAAGTTAATTTGTAACATCTTTCAATATTATTGAAACGTCACTGCTACGTTACATTTAAGTACAGAGAACGGACTCCCCTACCTCCCTGTTTTGAGTTCCATAACAAACTATTTGCCCTGATATCGAAGGTGATTGTTCCAAGGACAGCTCCTGTTGAGCGCAGTAGTTCTCGTATGTTGCCTCCCCTCATGCTCATGGTGAGAATATGGTCGTTCTCCAGCCATAGAATCTCACCCCTCAACCAGTCCAGATAAAACTCTTGAATCTTTTGGCTTGTCTTGTACAGCTGCTCAGGGTAAGGATTATCAGCTTTAGAGGTACCAATGGTGGTTTGATCAAAGGAAACCCAGTAAAGTTTTCCACTCCTCTGGTCAACCTTTATCAAAAAGACTAGAAAACAAAAAGTAACATCCCTCTGTCATGCCTTAGCAGGGTAATGAATTGAGAAGGACACATTCTTGCAATGGACAAATATATCCTTATTACTTACATTAGAAACAGAGCTATAAGAATCTCAATGTAGCTTTATAAAATCTCAAAGAAATACCACTTACTCAGCAGAGGAATAGGGACAACCTTGGTCTTTACATGCATTAGGTTGGAGCATTTGAGATTACCACTTTGGTTGGTCCAGTACAGCAGGTCTCTCGAAAAGTCTACATCAAATGATAAAATGCGGTCATCGGACATAAGGATCCGTTTGTCAATGTATTCTCCTTCTTTAAACTCCAATAGGTTGATGTTGCCAACTGTTGCATATAGAAACCTTGGATCTGTGGGACAAAAAGATACATTCATGCTGAGTGCCATGATACGTTATCCCATTCCAGAAAATGCAACCCATAGTGACAATAGAATGTGCCAAGGGGAAAAAAACAAACAAACTCAAATTTATAAACAAGGTTCGAATATATTCAAACCACTAATTGAGAATTTAAAAAAGGCCGACACCAGGAATATCACATTTTGCCCCTCAAACAAGGGACTATTTACCATCTTGAGATCCTAGGCCTTCTTATGGGGGGGCATTCAGATTTAGAACATCTACTTTTCTACTAACTGTCCCTATTTTCATAAATCTAGATCTTTGCACATGCTAAGATTAGTTTGATTCCAGAAATCGGTTAAAAATAATATGGTGACAAAAATCAGCACTAATCACTCTGGAACACAGACTAAAAATGTCTAAGATATAAATAGCTATTGCTTTGTATACAAAAGAAACAAAAGAGAAGAAAAAGAAACTTACTTTCACATATCCCATCAAACAACTGCACTTTGGACTTCGGACAAGCACACGTGAATCCATTGGGTTTGCTTTTAGTCAGCAAACACATCTGACACGGAGTCTTGACACATGCAGAAGTACCTTAATTGACAAGAATTTTTTCTCCTTAAATAGCTGTACATTTCTGAGGGATGACTGAAAAAAAAATCAGTCATACCAACTTCTATATTATATTGAAACATTTTTTCCATAAAGAGGTATTGTAGTCAATATGAAAACTGCTTTAGTATAAAAAAAACAAACAACAACATTGCACCTTGTGGTTGCTGTAGTTCATGGTAAATTTTAAAAACTGGCAATATAGACTTCCAGATGAACTTCCTCTGGCTTAGTTGGGTTTGAGGAACCTGCCACAGTCCTTTATTGTCCACCCAGAAGAAGGAACTGTCAAATACAGCTAGGCCCCCAGCAAGTCTTCTATTGAATTGTCCAGGGAAGGTGTAGCGACCAGTCCCATCTATCTTCACTGTCTCTATAGACTGAAATGAATGCTCGAGTTAATTTTATGTCACGACATGCTAATTTCTCAATGCACAACAGTCCCTACACATCCAGATTTTTAAACACACATTTGTAAGACAGGGATTTTAGTTTGGCAGGAACAAAACCAGGGAATCCATTAAATTGTTTTTAGGCACTAAATACATTTAAAAAGGAGTAAAGAGGACCATTTCGGTCCCTAATCTATGCGAGGTTCATATTTTACCTGTATTTGAAACAGAGATTGTTCAAAAAGTAGAGAAATCTCAACCCTGCCATTTAACAGCTGACATTACAAAAATAAAATGCAACAGTGAGTCAAATATATCTAAAATTTTAATTTTAGTATAGTAATTTTAGCCATTGTATAAATCGCAGGATCAGAAGAACACAAAATACTTTTTCTTTCGGCTTCCCCCTTCAGGGGTCACCACAGCGAACCAACTTCCTCCATCTATCCCTATTTTCGGTGTCCTATTCTCTCACACCAACTAACGAACTGCATGTGCTTGGGTGAACCAAAAAAATTAAAACTTTAGAATCCCCCAAATAATATCCTGACTAACAGCTACAGCCAGACAAGCAGTGTCTTTGATGCACATTGAAGACCCAGTGACAGACATGCATGGGCATTACTTTCAACCCTTTTGTGTTCATGCAAAAGGAAGAGAGGGGAGGAAAAAAAAAAATGTCTGGGACACTTGAACTTCTCATTTTCCATAGACTTTCCATGATTGGAAAATTGGCCAGTCACTTTCCAGATTACATAGGAACCCTGTTAGGTGCAGTTTTCTTCCTACATTTTCAGCACGTTGCAAATAGACAAACAGTTACATACTCATCTTAAAAATGAGCAAGCAGGATTCTATAAGCTTGTTATCTACATTTTTTGTAATTGCTGACTGCCATCACTCAATTACATTTTCCTGACTGCGGGAGCATAAAATCTTAACGCAGTGCTAGACTTTATTGGTCTAGATGCCAAACTAGAAATAAGTTTAAAGTTTTCCCTTGCCTTCTTGAAGTCACTGATCCAGTAAAGCCTGCTGGCTGCCACATCAGCAGTCAGGCTGTGGGCAGATTGAGCAGTGAGCACTGCCAGAGAGCTTCTGTCCGACCCATCCATCCATGACTTCTCTATCGTAAGCCTCTCTTTGGGGCCAGTATTGATCCAAAACATCAAGCTGCAAGGTAAAGACAAGAGAATTTCCATCACCAGAACCTAGTCTTTTTTTCTTCATTTAAGTGGGTTTTCTGACAGGTCTGGAGAATTAACGCTTTCAAGTCTCATTAAAAATAAATAAAGAGAAAAGAAAAATAGTAATTTTAGTCCTGTGGGGGGGGGGCGATTATGAATTAGACATACCTCTCAACAGGTATAAGTACCAACTCTGACGGGCGGATATTTTTGCTCAACACTGAAGTAAAACTTATCCCATCATCAGCCTGCATGTAGATAGACTGTGTCCTCTGATTTGTCCAGAAAATGTTTCCATTCAGCCAATCACAAGCTAGTCCTTGGATTCCAAGCTCTCCTGTAGTAGAGGTTGGAGGTAAAAAGCAAAGTCATGACAATGACAATAAAACTGTGCCAAAATGATTAATTTGCTTTTTAGATAAATCCAGAAATAAGCTTAGGTGCCTCAACAATACATTGAGTACACATGAAATGTCCTTTGATCAAATGTTCAAATGAGTGCTTCTATTTTTTAAGTTAGAATGTAGCACTGTGAAAATATTCATATCTACAAATATTTCTTCATTTCCAGTATCTAAAAGGTTTGATTAAATAAACATGTATTTTGTACTTTGTCCTTTTCTATAAACTCACTGTAGAAATACCAAATTAAATATTTTACTTACTCCTTGTTTATACAAAAGAGGCTACCAGTTAACAGATAAAACTGCCCCTCTAAAAGCCTTGAACCACATAAAATAGCTATTCCTTACAAACTTAGTGACTGACTATTGTGAAATTTTTCACATTGCTATTGGTTGGTCAGGGTATAATCCAGTGTTTGATATTTCTGCATACAGATCCTGCATTTATCCAGTAAATGTGACCCAGACTGAATATCTGTACCTAAAACAAAGATGATTAGCTGTTGGTGCCTGTCTTGTAGCATTCACAGTAACAAAGTGAAAAATAAATATGCTAACCAGTGTAGATCATCCAGATGTTCTGCCCTTGACTTCTGTAAATGCTCCCCTTGCTGTCAGCCCAGTAGTACCAGCCACGGGAAATGTCAAATGCCAAGGCCACTGGCTCAAAGTTTAGCTTTTGGATTATTTCCAGCTCTTGTGACTTGACATTTAGTAGCCCAATCGATCCCCCGTTCACCATCAGAAGTTTGGTAGCATTACCTGGATACATTTATGGATTCATTTTTCAGAAAACAGTATATGGCTTGTTTTGCAAAAATCGCCGGAGATAATAGTACATTTTTGCTGTTGAGTAAACTGGCTTTGATCATTAAAATTAGAAATTACCACAAAAATCATTTTTGTGAAATGTATAAACTAATTTAAGGATACAGAAGGGTTTTTTTTTTCTGTTTTTTTTTTTTTTTTTTCCAATGCAGTCGATGGCAATAATAGCTTATTATAACTCTCAAAAAGACATCTGCGGTTTTGCTGTGAGGGCTTAATTTTTCAACATTTTAAAGTTCTCTTATGAAGAAAGAACAATACCTGTAAATTGACAAAAACTGTTAATCAGTGTGAAACCATCTTCACACTGGCAATAGTAAGATCCAATTGTGTTGATGCAGCGATGCATACATGGACCAAAAGGGACAGCACATTCATCCAGATCTGTTGAGAAATTGAGTTCTAGTTTTAGAAGCTTGTCAATCATACAACTGTAAAAAATCTTTACACCTGCAAGTCCTGATAGGGCCCTTTTATGTTTGCTCCAACTATTCTTTATGAATAAATCTTGGTCTCCGACCTGGGGGTTTAATGTATTCATTACACAGGACTTTTAAAAACAAACAAGGTTTAAGTTTTGAAGCTTGTGGAACAATCAGCCCTCATGACCTTTGCAGACTGTTCCATTAGACAGAGTATATCCAGCAGGACAGCCACACAACGCCCCCCAGGGTTGATCAACACATACATGGCTGCATCCCCCATTATTCATCGAGCAGATGCGACCTGCAGAAGAAGCAATATGAAACTCCAGCTTAGCATTACAGAAGTCCATTTCACAATTGGCATTTGACTGTGTCACATGTTTTTGATATTAATAAAGATAAAAAAAATGTACCACAGGTTATGGGTTCATCGCTATCATCTGAGCAATGATTTTTTCCATCACATCTCTCTTCACTAGACAAACAAGTTCCGTCAGGACATTGTAGGTCTTCATCGCGACAAAAAACTGTGACAAAAGCAGCATGAAATTTTTTCAGTGTTATACCACGTCACATTCACTCCCCCAAATCTCAGGGTGGCTTTAATTTTCAAGTAACGAAGCAAGCATTTTCTTCTTACCACAGTTCTCTTCATCAGAGTTATCAAGGCAGTCATTTTGCCCATTGCAGAGCAGCTCTTTGGTGATGCAGATGCCGTTTTGACAGGTCCAGTCAGACATCAAACAGTCCTCAGTCACAGTGCAGTTACCAGAGCCATTTGGACACTGGCTTTGTCCACTACACTGGACTGAAACATCAACACAGCTTGCAGAGCCCACACATCGAACCTGACCTGGCGGACATTCTTGGAACACAGGGGTGGGGTATTGTGAAAAGTATTACCTCTTGAAAAAGAATTACGGCGCCCTCTGATTATGTACCACAAGTCACTGAATATATATATATATATATATATGTGTGTGTGTGTATGTATGTATGTATGTATGTGTGTGTGTGTGTGTCAGCATTAACAGGAAAAACACAAACAGTGAGGGAAACCAAAGCAATGTTGAAACAGTTAATTTTTCATTAGCATATATGTTTTTCAAGACAAAAAGCAGAGTTCACACTAACCAGTGCAGTCCATCTCATCAGATCCATCCAGACAGTCTGCATCTCCATCACATCTCCAGAAATCTGGGACGCAGTTTCCATTATCACACTGCCACTGGCCATTTTGGCATTTTAAAATCTGGCCTACAACACAATGATAGAGGGAGCTGGAGGTCAAAGCACAGAATAGTTGCTGGAGTGGTCCAAATTCAAATTGAAGGGGTTTCATAACAAGTAGAAGTGAAACTTCCCTATTTTCAACATAAGAAAAACTGAAGCCAAATCATACAATTGAGGCCAACTGACTTTGCAGTTATTTGTTGGTGACAACAAATTAGACAAAAAGTGAGAAAAGCCAGAGAAAATTAATTGGAGTAATCATGAATGAACTCCGTTACAGATCATGGGAAGTAGCAGCGCAGACAGGAGCTGCAAGTAATTTACATGTGGTCAAACGGGGACGTTTGCTAGCAGGGGTAGCTCAAACTATTCTTTATGAATAAATCTTGGTCTCCGACCGGTTTGTTCATTCATTAATACACAGGACAAGGTGTTACAGTCCCTTGTGCCAAGACCATAGGTGAAATACGTCTAGAAGCCCAATTCAGAGAAGCTATTTTGAACAACAGGCAGACTTGCAGCAGGCGACCACCCAACAAACCAGACACCGTTTACCGACATAGTGGTGCCGCGGTTCGACACGGGGGTGGGGTGGGGTGGGGTGGGGTGGGGTAGTTGGAACTGTAACGCCTAGGAAATTGTGTCGCGTTGACCCATTATCAGCAGACTTTTTTTTTTTTTTTTTTTTTTAATTTTGTTTTTACTATTCTACTTCAACCGGGGCACGGCGTTACAATTAAAAACCCATCTTGCTCCGTTCCTTTGTGAAACTTTCAATTAATCTAAACACACTGAGGGAATAAAAGCGCATAGACATCAACGCAAATGAAGCTACACATAAAGCATGACCTCAAATAAATATATATACACATTTATTTTACCTGCAGAAAGTTGCAGACTGTACCATAAAATACAATAAATAAGCTTGCGTGGCGTCATGCTGTCCGGCGCCGCTCATCTGGACAAACTGCATCAGCTGAGACTGCAGCCCTTATTAAGCCTTTGCTGCAACAAGCCGGATGACGCACTGTCGTATCGTCCGAAATAAATAAAAAATAAAATATTAAATTAAATACGATTTTATATCCAAAGAGTGTTTTTTTCCCCCTCACTCTTTTAATTACTACAAAATAAATTGGTTTGATAATCCATACATCGTTATTCTATACGGTGATTTAAAATGAGGATTGTTGGATAAGTTTCTGTTACCATCCTATTTTCTGAGGATTTCCCTGCATTTTTCCACCTCTCTCTCTGAGACTCACTCCCATTGATGCTCTCACTCCCATTAAATCATCTCAAGGTCCTGCAACGCACTTGGATATTGTGGAGATAGACACCGTTCCACATTCCATATTTATCTCTTACAACTCTTATTTATGTGCAGCTCTGTGCCTCTCAATATCTGTATTGTTCACTCTTTGTTTAAAAGGGACTCACCATAACCAATAAATCGGACAAAAGCAGACACAGTCTCAGTTTCTCTTCGCTCCAAACCTCACATCTGATGCAATAGGACTCATCCACCAACGGCTGGCCTTGGACCCTGGCCTTGGACTGAGAGGACCAGGAGGCCCCGCCACTTAAAAAAAAAAAAAAAAAAAATCTTTAATTTTGAAGCCTGTGACAGCTCCGTTAATTGGGGACACACATGACGAAGGACTAGGAATCCTAGGACTAGGATTATTAAGGAATAATCACATAAAATAATTTTACAAATCATAAACTTTTCAATAACCAACGTATAAATTATGCACTCGCGCCCCAGAGCCCGGAAAACATGTGGTTTTGTTTAATTCATCATAATTATCATTTGAATTTAATCCAATCAAGTCCTTTAAAATAGCGGTGTGATCCATGGCAATAGTGTTTTGGCGTATCCCAGTGGAGATAACTAGTTATAGCGCATCTCAAAACTAATTTGCATCCCCCCAATTCTCTCACCATAATTCAAAACAAAAAAAAAGCTCGTCAGATCTAGACAAAGCAGTACATTTAATAAGAACTGGATCCATTCAAGACCATTTGCACATTTTCTCATATTTCCCAAATGTTCCTAATCAAAAGTGTTCAAAGCTTTGTAGTTCATCTCTTTCTTTTTATGTCAAGTGTTCATATTGTCTGTCTGTTTACCAGCAATCAGACCATTAACGTCCTTTGATGCTGCCATCAATTCTGTGTTCACACTTGTTTTATTCATCACTTGTGCACCGAGTTCCTAGCATTTTACATGCCGGGTTGCAGTATATGCCTTGGGATGTTTTACACATCACTGACTTCAAAGAAAGCTTATCATATTTAAAATGAAGCTACCGCTATTATTATTTTTAATTCTTGGAGGTATCATTTTGGATTTATGACTTTATACCATAAACCATTGTTTACTTCTCTATCGTTGATCATTTATTTGATGCCTATCTAATTTTGATCTCAGTTCACTATTTATTGTTGATTGACCCACATAATTGGTTGTGTTTGCTTTTCACTGTAGACTGTAATTTAGTGACAGATGACATATATATGGGTTGAGTTATAATAGCGTTCAATTGCCTGTGTTTGGGTTTCAAATCAAACGGTCAAAATTTAATGGAAATTGCAATTTCAACCATGAAAGATGGGCGCAAAATGGGTCAACGGTGAAACATGTGTCGAAACTGCTTTTATTGGCATTTTCCAATCCCCCAAAGGTGTTCTATTTACTGTATTTATTGCACTCTATAAGAAAACATATTTTATTTCTAATAACAATGACGGTCCGATTATGAGCGGAAGTAACAAAAACAATAAACACTGTTGTTTGGTTTCGCTTCTTTTTTTTTATTTTATTTGATTTTTCCCAGTACAAAAAAATGACATAGCTCCCACGATTTCTTCCCCATTAATCACAGCGCAGTTGAGATGCTCCTAATCTCCTCAACTAATATTATTGTCAGGCTTCCCTTCAAAGGGATACCTAGCATACAAAAGAAAAACTATCTGCGTGGTGGCTTTTTACAGTTTTACTTTACTTCAGACAACAAAGAGAAATTGGTTTCGATACATAACGACCTTCCTATTTCATTTCATCAGTCATTGAGCGCTCCAATGATCACACACACAAACACACACACACACATCATTCATCTGCACTTTGACAGGTATCTTCAAAGACTTCAGAAGATGGTTGTGTCATCATAAATGCGAGTCCCGGCTTCTTCACCTGAGGCATTTCAAATCCAGCCGCTGACTTGACAACACCGAACCTCGGAATGATGGCGAAACGAGCGGCGGATTTAATGTGCGCACTTTTCGTGGCGGGGTGTATTGCCGGTAGTCTCGCCGTTCCAACCTATACGGCGACGCTCGACAGGGGGGCCGGCGGCTCCAGGCGCGGCGTGCACAGGACAGGCGGGCTGCCCAGCTATATGATCCAGCTCTATCGCACCTTGCTGACCGGAAACCGAGCCAGGACTGCGGACGACAGCTTGAGCCGCGCCGGTCTGCATGGCTCCGACTCTGTCATCAGCCTTGTCGCTAAAAGTAAGAACCCCCCGGAGGAAAACATATTTGGATGTTAGTGCTTTAGTTTGTGCATTTAGTGGTGAACCGCTGAGATCTCTTCCAATTTAGATTTTGCAATATTCACTTCGACAAGCTGGGGGACTTGAAGCAAGAAAAGTAACTGTTTTGGCCATTTCTGTTATGCTTGTGCTTGTCTATTACCTCAAACAATCGGATTCATGCTGTTCTAATCTTTCTGTACTTGTTTCTCAAAGGCTGCCAGCAGGTTGGCCATCGGGTGTCCATCACCTTCGACATGTCCCCCATGTCGTCCAGGGACATTGTCCTGATGGCTGAGCTTCGAATCCATCTGCAAGCCTTCAGCGAGGCCTCCAGAGTCTCCTTGGACGTCTACCACTCCCACAACAACAGAAGTTTTCTCCTTGGCCGCCTTCGTGCTCCTCCCAGTTCCTCAGAGTCTCCTAGCTCCTGGACTGTAATAACCATGACAGACATACTCCGTGATTGGCTGCAGCAGGACATCACACAACGGCTCGAGCAGGATGAGATTTATATTTCCGAGGAGTTGGGGCAGAGGGAGCTGGATGTAGTCCAACACCCAACAGTAGACAAAGTCATGATGGTAGTCTTCACTAGGCAGAACCCTAAAAATCACGGTACGTCAACTCTCATCCACACAGCAGAGCGGTCTAAATACGTCAGCCTGGACCGTGAGCAGCAGGTGGTCGGCTCCGTGTCCAGGTCAAAGAGGGACCACCGGAACCAGCAGGTGAGAGGGAGGCAGACAGCCGGAAACCCCACAGAGAAGGGTGCTTTGTGCAAGAAGGTGGACATGTGGGTTGACTTTGAGAAGCTTGGATGGAGCCAGTGGATAATCCATCCAAAACGATACAACGCCTATCGCTGTGAGGGGAGATGCCCCACACCTGTGGATGAAACATTTGCTCCGACCAATCACGCATACATGCAAGTAAGATAATACTTCTCAGTTTAACTCTTATCAGCAGCAAATTTTGCCAAAATATAAATTCTGAATGAATGTCTAAAACTGTTTTCTTCTATTCATTCTCCAGAGTCTTTTAAATTTTCACCATCCGAAAAAGGTACCCTGCGTGTCCTGCGCTCCCATACGCCTGGCAGCACTTTCAATGCTGTACTATGAGAAGGGCAAGATGGTCATGAGGCTTCACCAGAACATGGTGGTGGAGGAGTGCGGTTGCCACTGAGTGCAGGAGTGACTTGTCAACTTGTAAACGGTCAAAGACTGAGCAACACAGCTCCGGAACGTAACAAGCAATGGCAAAAGAAGACAGCACAGAGCAGGAAACCATCAACTGACACTGTATGGCCTTCCCTAAAATGTGGTTTCACGATAAGATACCTAATACTGTATGTCCTGGACTCTGCTCTCTAAGTGGTGGATTGAAAAAACAAGGAAATTGAAATTCGTGGCAGGTTTTCCATAGATTAGGGGACCAAAACTGAAAGTTACACTTCAAGTGGCCCAGCTGTACTGTAAATTACATGGACTGAATTTCACGATGATTTGAGAAAAAAAGGTTGAAACCAAGGAGCAACCCGGTAACTCAGATTAGCACTGAGGAAGATTCACAGAAACAACTCTATATGAAGAGATCATAATGTTGTTCTGATGTATCCTTTCAGCCATTTATGTTTCAGGTCACTTTAGTGACGAATGAAGATACACGTGTGGTGTAAGCGCTTTAACTTTATTAAAACATCTGGGTCAAAATGACCCTGTATATTTTTCCATTGTACAGTAATACAATAAATTATTGCTTTATCCTCAAAGACTACAATTGTTGTCATTACAAAGTCATTGGTGTTAAAATAAGGCAACTGTATTTCCTGTCCTGGAGATCAGAAGTATGGGGAGCAATGGACAGTTTTTTGGAAGTTGTTTTGCGTCTCATCCAAGAGGCTTCTTCAGTTCTCAGGCTGTCATTCTGACATTATTCCAATGATAAGAGTCCCGTTCAATGAAACATGATAGATTTATTAAAAATAAAAGGATTAGAATAATTTGTCAAATTAATGACAGATATACGGAAGTGCCAATCAAAGAGAAGCAGCAATTGGCACATTAATCCATAGGGGGGAAAAAAAAGAAGCTTTCTTTTTCCAACATCTGAAAGCATATTTACCAGCTCCGGTAGACAAACTTCTTAAAGCAACTGAAATGTTTATCATAGTGCACAAAAATAAAACCAAAGTCAGAAATGCGTCCTCTTGGCCGACACTTTAAATGTCCATTTCAAACTGGGCATCTTCTCCTGGAATAAGAAAATACACCAATGTTTAATGAAAATGGAGATAACCACAGACACCTAGGCTGGTGTCAAAATGTCTACAAGGAAAGAAACTAAGTCACTTGCCACAAAAAATTCGACAACTACAGACAACATTGAAGAAAAATTGATACACAGATAGTCCCAGGCCTAGGATGGTTTGAATTATATAGTACGGTATTGTTAATTGCTCTATTTTGCCACATTAAAACCGATCTTTTAGACTCCTGGGTAAATTAGGCAATCTCTTAACTTAAGAGATGTTTGACTCAAGATGTGGTTGTTGGGCCGTATCATCATTGTAAGTCGAGGACTATCTGTGTAGCCCATCTGTAGCATGCACTCATAAACTGCTGTACTTCCAGCAAATTCTGAAAACCCAGGGTTTACCATGATCCTCTGTACGGTTGTTCTCAGCCTTATTGCTCAGGGTTTGTTCAGGCTGATTTGCCTCCGTAGAAGAGGATTTGAGTGAACTGGTGACTCCTGGTATGTCAGGCAGGCTGGGAGGTGTACGGGCAAGGGGAGATGTACGACACTGCAGGAGGAACTTCCTGTCATAGATTATTCTTGTTCCTGCAGAGAAATAGGAAAAGAACATTTGAAATGCAATAGCTTCTATTAGTCTCATTGCCACAAGATGTGAGATTAAAACAGTTTCTACAGACTTCATTTTTACCTGACATATAGAATAATGACATTTCAGGTGGTCAATATTTGACAGCAGATGTAAGAAAATCATTTGTATTGATAGACGAGGCCAGTAATGTTAACGGATATTTAGTTGAATGAGGAATGAGTTGAATAAGACATTTTGATATAGGAAAATAGGGTTTTACAAAAAATTATATGATTTAGCTGAAAATTAATAAGAAGTTACCTAAGAGTTAAATTAACATGAAATGCTAACACAAATACATATGAAGAAATTACAAAAAAAAAAGCAAGAAATTAATAGATATTCTGCAAGACTGTGAAATTCTAAAAATTAGACAAGGAAAGATCAGGTAACTAAAAAATGTCAAAAGTCATTGTAAGAAAACAACAATGGTTTGCAAACATTTAGATCAAGGTTCTGAGGCTGTTACCAGTTTTATGTATTCGTGAAAAACAACAAAACGCAAGTGATGATATCCGAAAGTCAAAAAATGCACCATACTGCCACACAACTGAGTGGAAGAGGGGGATTGCAATGGTAAATAGTCTGTCCTTGTAGCATCTTCACAGCAACATTTGAGATCATTTTGACTATGGAGGAGTCCGTCTTCAGCAAAGACAGAAACTGCTTGCCCAGCAAAGTTATATGGATGACGTCACCACCTCTCGTCTGATAGCTGTATACACCAAAAGACTCCTTAAAAGGCTAACATAGCGGCTGTCATGGACCTGAATGAGGCTGAAGCCAGCCCCTGGCCTCTCACTAAGGAAGGGAGTCAGGAGAGAAAACAGGCATCTTGTAGTCAATGATGGAAAAGTTCTTTATTGGTGCACCGACTTGTCCAAAGCCTCGGAAGGCTCTACACAGGGTGTAGACTGCCTGAGCAAGACTGATGAAAGCAGCCTGTCAGGGAAGTACAAGGTTTGGCGTTACCAGTTCACAATATATAGGCGTCTGATGTGACCCCTGACACTGCTACTTCAACGAGAGCCCTGAAGCCCAACACAAATGTTAACAACTTCATCAGGAAATAACCTGTACCTCCACATAGGTCTTTTTGATGGAGTACAGCTTGGGAAATCATCTTAAAAGTCCCACTTAAATCCATCTATCTTGGCTGCAAACAGGAAAGTAAGACCCATGTTCACACTGGGAGACTCACCTGACTAGTTTTTACAAAACACAGAAGCCCAGGTTAAGACAGGTTATAAGTGGAGTGCCACATTAACAGTCTAATAGGCCATCAACTCTCTGAACAGTTAAGGGGTTATTAGGCTACAACAGCCAGGAAGGATGTCCCTTGGGTTGATCAAAAGTAGAGAAAGACAGTAAGGAGCACAGCTGTGAGCCAACATCAGTAGATCAAAAGGCCATGGTCAACGGGACTGTCACATGAGCTAACCTGCAGTGGATGCCCAAGGCAAAAAGAAATCCTTTACTTTGTCAGATTCAGTGATATGCACAGCACAACATCAGCAAAACGCATCCTCTGCATTTAACCAATCACGGATGAATAATAAGCAGTGCGTAGCCACCGAGAGCGGTTTGGTGTCTGGCTCAACAACACTTTGACAGACTGGTAGGAGGTTGGGAACTGAACCAGGAACATTTCGGTTCCAAGACTACTGCTCTTACCACCATAGCCAAGCTGCCCATGAGGGCCAGGTATGAAATTTGTCCCAGTCACCAGCTGTTGATCAGACAGACAAGATCTGCCAGTTCTGTCCCTCCCAGAATCCAAGCTGATAGATGGGAGCTGAGTAGCTGGGTGGAGGCTTTCACCTATTCAGTAGAAACTGGCTGCAGAGGCTATAGTGGGGTATTCACTCCTGAAGTATCTTGACATCACAAGGTCCAAGCAGAAGAAGGCTCTAAAAGACCTGACAGAGGAGGCAGAAAGAGAATTCTTCATGCTCTGGCTACACAGAAAGAACAAGGTCTATGGCAAAAATGGCTGGCTACAGGTAGTGCACTGCTCCACTGCTTCACGATGTACTGTAATTAAGGGAATGAAACATCAGTGAAGGGTGGGTCCCAGCCAAATACCCTGCAGCTTGCCAAAGAAAACCAATGGAGGTTCTAAAGAAATGACCAAGCTGTGGACCAACCTGTGTTTAAATGAAGATATGCTGCTGGGCATGTGTAACCAATTAATTTTACATGGTCGGCAAAACCTTACGCTGACAGAAGCCACAGCACAAGAATGGAAGGTTTGATTTTTTTTTACAATTCATTAAAAAAAAAAAAAAAAACTCACTAGTTCAGTTGAAAATTGAAAGAATGTTAGGTCCAGTGTACTTGTCTTTAACTGAAATAGTCATGTTTAGATAGTGATCTATAAGATATATACTTATCAATGACATATTTTGTAAATTCTTGTCTAAAATTAATTAAATTTTCCAGAAATTAAATTGTTAAATCCATACCACTCCAGTCACTTTAATGGTTTATATTTGTGACCTGTGCCTTAGCTTTATGTGCCCAACAAACTCACAGGACCTATTTTCTGGTACCCCTGACAAACACTTGGTGACAAAACAGTTTTTCTTTATTCATGCAAAAGTGTGTTCAACCTGCAAACAGCGATGGTACACTATCAGTAATGAAACATGTGGACTCTGTGTCAGCTTTCTCACAATCACATTTAACACTCCCACTCCACTTTTGTCAGCGTACCAAAGTCTCAATCATACGGATCTTTGAGTCAAATAATATAAGAGCATCACAATGTGTAATGATAACACACACACACACACACACACACACACACACACACACACACACACACACACATCAATTGATTCATTATCTATAGCAGTTATCCTGCAGTAGGGGTTGCTGGAGGGGTGTAGGGGTGTGGGAGGCTGGCGCCAATCCCAGCTGTCATTGGGTCAGAGGCGGGGCTCACCCTGGACTAGCTGCTAGTCAATCACAGCACCATATAGAGACAAGTAGCCATTCACTCTGTCATTCACACATCTGACAATTGAGGGTCTCTAAATAACCTATTGTGTTAACCACTGTGCCAACATGCCACTCCGTATTCTATACTGTATAAATATACGTGTGTATGTGTGTTGTGTGTCTCAATGAATGAAACCATCCAACATTCTCCATAAAATACCAGCAACAAAACATTTGTCAGGCAGACAAAATACTGTCAGGCATGACATTCAATCCGTATTAGATTATGATGCTGAAATCTGAGCTGTCAGATGGTAAGATGTAACAAGTAGGTTCATTCGTACCATCAATATAAGCAGTGTGCCCCGCTTGTGGGTGTATTGGCCATGTCGAGTAAACATGTTGCTGCAACTCAACAACAGGTATCTGTTATCACCAGAAAGAGGCCTATAAATAGGAAATTTCTGGGGCCTGCATCTGAGTACACAATCTTTGATTGTATCAAGAAATACAAGATGACTTTTACATATGGAGTGAATCAATAAAAAAAAAACAAAAACTGTTCATTCAATTCTTTAAACTCCTGCGAATTACACTGAAACCCTCACATATGGAACTATTTAAAAAGGATTGTTTGCCAAAATAATGATTGTACTAAAATAGGGTGTATTCAGAATTCTCTGAGAAGATTAAAAAATGAACTGATTGTTCTTTTTTTATCCTGAAATGTACACATCCATTGCTAAAACACACTGCAGAGCCAGCTTTTGTAAGGAGAAAATGTGATGAAGATAAGTCTATGAAATGGGTCATTTTTATCACCTTTTCGAGTAGCTGAGCATTTTGTCTGACATGAGAAATAGAAACGCTGTCAATTATTAAAAGGACTACGACACAACTGCGTGGCCTAAATAAATAACTTGGCAAAAAGAAAAGCAAATACAGCCAACTGCGTTCGAACTTGCCACAACTCGAAGCGACAAACTAAATAAAAGACAACGGTGTCATATCTATCCAAAATCATCGGGAGAGAAAACAACAATAGTAATACGACGAGTTCTCATATATATCTATTGACGTTCACATCCGGATTCGTCGGTTCTATCTCCGCGTTGCGTGTCATGTCCTCCCACGGCGGCGGAGCGTTACCTCCCGGCGTGGTGCTGAACACCGTCCCCCCGGGAGTAGTGGAATAATCCTGGGGCATGTGGGCAGCCTCCAGGATGCTGACCCGCTTCACCTTCGGGATATTCCGGCCCCGGCTCTCCTGACCTCCCGCCGACATCTTCTGTGAAACGCGGGCGGGCTGTTGAAGAAAGAAAAGCTGTGTCGCGCGAAAGTTGACGAAGCCCAAAGAAGTCCCCACGCCGCGTGGACGGATAAACGCTGCTCCATACACATGGTGCGAACGGATCCAAAACAACATGTGAACCGGTCCGCGACCTCTGATTGGTCAGAACGAAGGGGAGTCACAGATAAGGGGGTAGTTTTTCCGGTATATGCTATACGCTCTATTAGCATCTTAATTTTTAAAATGTTATTTTAATTTTAACACAGTGTTGCTAAGTGTTGCTCGTTTTAAAAAAATACTTTTTAATTTTCAAAAATATTCATAAAAATGTTTACGGAAAAGATAAATGTATTCCCTATACTGTCCGCACGGCGCCACTGTTCCCCTGAAAACGTAAACGCAAACAAGTAAATGATTCAAAATAGCACTCAATTCAAAACAGCACTCAATGGAAGTACCTGCATGCATTAGTTAAATGCCTAGTCACTGGAGGTGTGGAGTGTTACCTCAAGAATATACTTGCGATAAAGGTCTGCTTACAATTAGACTCACAGAGTTTCTCTGTCCAAAACAATTGGCAAACCACATAAACAAGTATTGCATACGACATGGATATTTGACTGATTTTGAAGCAAGCAAATAATTGTGTATTTTAGTACGTAAACATACATTTGATTTATGGCAAATAATACAATTACATCTATTGTTCCAGTTCTATTTCAGTTCACATGTAAGGAGGCTTTATTTTTCAACAGTTTTAGGAAAATGGGCCAAAATATTAAATTTAATTTGAGTGAGTATACAGTCTCCACAAATATGAAATAAAAAATTAAGATGATTCTTGTTTCAAATTAATTTTAATGTTTATATGTGTGCGCGCGTGCAGATGTGTGTGTGTGTGTGTGTGTGTGTGTGTGTGTGTGTGTGTGTGCGTGTAACTTTGTTCACTTGATTTGTTTTAGCAGACAAAACTGTTCTATTTTTACCAAATGAATATTAAACCTCCACACAGAATACACATTAATACATTGGGGAATACAGGGGGAAATGCCAAACCACAGTTCAAAAACAGTCCACAGCATTAATGTCACATCTTTGTTTAATTCTTGTAAATGGTTTGAGCTGGTGTACAGGGTAAGACGAACTATACATATCTTCATGTCAGAATGATTCAGATTTAAAGGATTGTATACATATTCACGTCTGTTTGTCCTCTTTCCAGAACATTACAAAGAAAAAGAAAAACAAGTGGTCATAGCTACGAAGCCTCTACATTCCCCATGATGTGGGCGTTGACCTAGTCTAGATAATGCTTAATTAACATCCATAATATCTCTTCAGAGGGTGCATAGCATTCTCATTAAATATATTTTTGTCATATATTTATACATATATTTTCATTAAAAAAACATCTAGTTTGTGCATGTGTGCAGTTGCATTCCTTAGGATAGAGGAGTATGATATTGCATTTACATTGCCATGTATCCATTCTAAAGAAGTATGTGTGATTTCTACTCTTCTTAACAATTTTACAACACCCTTGAAAATACATTGTCATTGGTTAAACTTTCTTTCAAGTTGCATGCCTTGTAAAAATGTTCTTTCATGATACCCCTGTTCCAGCTGGGTTTGGAACCACATGTACACACGCACACGTATGCACGCACGCATGCACACACACACACACACACACACGCACACACACACACACACACTCACAAACACACACACACACACACACACATGCACTACCGCACAAACACACACACACGCGCGTGCGCACACACACACACACACACACACACACAAGTTGTTGATACAGCACATACAGAACGGACTCAAAATCATCATGTCAGTATGACAGCAAATCTGATGTGTGTAAAAATCTGTTTTC
>CAAKHD010002835.1:4773-37416 GCA_901007705.1 Fistularia tabacaria | reverse complement strand
GGCGGGGGGGGGTCGCTAAAGAGCCGCGGGTCGCCGAGCCCTGGGCTAAACCGACTGGCCCACAAATCAGTGCCGCCAACACTAATGTTATGATTACCAACTCTCCAAAACCCCCACAGATCACGTACAGCTTTCAACAGATGGAGGAAGCGGGGGACTTTGTCCAACTGGGTCGCGCTAGAAGCAAAGACCAGGGGAGTCCAGAGCCGAGCGAGGCTTTTTCCCCCCGATCTCAAGAATGATCGGAACTCTAAAAAGACCAAACGCAACAGTGTCGTATCGGACACCAGGAGAGGAAGACTGGAATGGGAGGGCGAAGGCGCAGACTTGGATGCCCAACAGCAGCAGCATTGCGCGGGACCGTAGGAGGCGGGTTATTCATGGCCGGGGGTTCGAGGGACGGCAGATGAGGGTTGGAGAAGCACCGTCGCAGCCTCACGTCCCAATCAACAGAGGACAGGGACATTCATTCTGATCGCATTTTGATGGAATAAGCTTGTGCAAAAAAAAATGGCTTTTTGTGATTGTAAAATATCCTTTGCACACAAAGTAAGTGAAGGGAAGACATGAGTGACTCTTTACGAAATGATCTATTTTACACGGTGCCCCCCCCCCCATCGGATTACTTTTTCGCCATTGTCTTTAAGTTTTCTAAATAACACGTCACCAAATTCAAATGCTTAACGAATCAGAAATGGCGACATAAAAATCTGAAAAACAGCATAAATACCCTAACCACAAAACAAAAATCCTGTAAATAAGTAAATAAATACTGAGATAATAAATGTATTGATCCCCACTGGGGAAATTCAAGGTTCTAATAATAACAGTGATAAATTATAATTATATGAATAATATATTATAATTCACCCCTTCTCACATGGAGAGCAACAGGCACCGATAGGAGTTAATAGTAATTAAAATAATAAACAATTAGAATTTTGATATAAATATGTATCAAAATATACTTCTTCCTGATTTCCTGGTGCCGTGGTGTCTCATCTGTTGGGCCAGCCGGCACCAGCCTTCACCATCAAGTGTAACTCCACTCAAGTTCTCATTTGCACTTGTAGCAAAACAGATATTGTCACCTCCAGACTCAGCAGGATGTGCACGCTCTGTAGCTCCAGGAAAAAACTTTGAATCCGTTGTGAAAGTAGAATCCCTGTGAGGAAGAGAAAGCAAGGGAAGGGACGACATTGGCGACTTATTATCAAATTATGTCATCATCTTTTGTTCAATCCAAGAAGGTAGCAGTCTTTCCTTCCCAATGTAGCGGCCAAGAGGAGGTTTTACACGGCGCCGACCCCGTCCATCCGTGATTTACATACACTTCCTGAAGAAATCAAACGGCATTGTTTCATTTGTCACAAGTCAACGTATTCCACTGCTTAATAAATTAGAAATGATAATAAAAATCTGAAATACAGCAAAAAATATCCTCAAACAATAAGTTAAGATAAATAATAAATAATAAATAATAAATAATAAATAATAAATAATAAATAATAAATAATAAATAATAAATAATAAATAATAAGATAAAATTTGATTGATCCCCAGTGGGGAAATTTGCAATAATAATAATAATAATAATAATAATAATAATAATAATAATAATAATAATAATAATAATAATAATAATAATAATGATAATAATAATAATAATAATGATAATAATAATAATAATAATAATAAATGACATCCATTCAATCCAAAAACTATGTGAAATGTAGACTCGTCAGACCAGAGCACGTTTTTCCACTTTCCCATCAGTCCCTTTCAGATCCGCTCCGGCTCAGAGAAGCCGGTGGCGTTTCTGGGCGTTGCTGATGTTTGGCTTTCCCTTTGCACGGTTCAGTTTGAACCTGCGTCTGAAGATGCAGCGATGAACTGTATGAACTGACAGAGGTTTTCTGAAGTGTTGCTGAGCCCACGTGTCGATATCCTCTTCCACAAAGATACCGCTTTTGAGGGATCGAAGGTCACAGGCATTGAATCATGGTTTTTCGGCCTCTGCGCACAGAAGTGATGAAATCCCTAAATTCCTGGCAACTGCACGTTGGGAAATGTTGTTCTGCAACTGTTGGATTATTTACTCACGCAGTTCTTCACAAAGTGGTGAACCTCGTCCCATCCTTGCTTGTGAACGACGGAGCCCTCCAGGGATGCTCCTTCTGGACCCGATTATGACCCTCACCTGTTTCTAATTCACCTGTGGAATATTCTGAACAGCTGTTTTCTGAGCGTTCCTCGACTCCCCCCAGTCTTTCGTTGCCTCTGTCCCAGCTTTTCTGGAATGTGTTTGCAGGCATCAAATTCAAAATGAGTGAATATTTGCAAAAAAACCAAAACAATACCTTTTATCAGTTTGAACATCAAATATATCGTCTTCGGAGTGGATTCAAGTAAAAATAGCTCGAAGGTGATTTGCAGATCATTGTGGTCTGGTTCTATTTAAATTTTTCACGACCTCTCAACTCCGTTGGAATTGAGGTTTGTGGAATCCCGGCGCAGCAGAGCTACCTGTGAGGAGAGTCTCCCCCGCCTGAACTACCAGGTGACATCATGCGTCCACTCTTTGCACGGCTTACGCCGCACCCATTAGGATAATGGCGACTCAGCGACAACGCCACTAATCACTTTTAGTTCAATCCAGACAAAACAAAGGCAGTTTTACATGGAGGGATTAGCCGAGGTCCAGCGAGAGGAGGTCACGCCCGGTCAGGGCTGCACCGCCGACCCCCTGCAAATGAGGTGAAAAGACCCTCCGAGCTGAACCCCGAGTCCGTGGGGTTCAAGAACATTTCAGGTGTCAGGAACAATGTGGGCAGGGAGTCGGCAGGGTCTTTTCAGGGGTGATCGAACAAAGTGTGCGGTTCAACTATTCAAGACATTGGAAGGAGGATATTTTCATTTTGTGGTTTCGTGGCACTAAATTCTCTATCTGATAACATTTTGCGAAGGGTTAACACGGCTAACTTACAAAAGCAAGGGGAAGTTGTGTCTCAAAGCCATGAAAGACGGTGATTTGAAGAAAGAAAAGAGCTTTTTTTTCCCCCCGATTTCATTTTGCTTCTTGTGCTCTCTGAGAATAAAAAAAAAAAAGGTTTTGCTTCATTTTGTTACGTTCTGCCGGCTTTCGTCGGTGTGTTCATTAACCATCTTTGAAAATAATGCAAAAAAAAAAAAAGTAATTTAATGACCGCAAAAGTTGTGAAATAAAACAAAATCTGATTTTTTTTTCGCTACAGAGTCACTTACCTAATTTCTCATTCTCATTCTCATTATTATTAACTTGAAAAGGGACATTAAGAGGCCGGAGTTGGAGGTTTAAAACGCCGACCCCCCCTGACAAGACGGATAAAATGAAACAAACCAAGTGTGTGTGACAGCGTTTAGCCGGGAAGCATCCATCCTTTAATGGCGCTTTAAGCTGCGGTCGCATATGTGCAGGGATTCCAGCCCCCCAGGAGAGGCTGCACTGTCCTAGCAAGGAGTTAATCCTCAGATTAACTCCTCGTGGGGCTCCGCCGCTCCGCCCGCCAGCCGACTGGAACTAAAATGTAAACGCTAGCGAAGCTGAAACATGCGGGTCAATCAGCCGAACAGTCAGACCGTCGTAGAGCGCGGGGTCCTCTCTGTGACCCTGCGCTCCAACAACCTTCTGCGCCAGCCAGGCTTCCGTAACACACCGGTGACTGAAGTCAACGTCCGGCAGAAGCCCGGGCGTTTTCACTCCTTTTTAACGGGAATCTCAATAAAGGTCATGTGGCAGATCCCAGCAGGCGGAGGAAAAACATCTATTTTACACGCCAACGCGAACCCTCGTGTGTGAATCCAAGTGGCGAGACTGCACTGAACTTAAAAACCGTGACGTTTTTACACCAAAACTCCCACTTGTTTAGAAGAAACAGTCGCTACATTTGATTGAACGGCGTCGCCCCTTGACTGGTGCGCCAGGGAGTTCCTCCATCCTGTCCAAACACACGTTTTCGTGCTCTCTGAATCAGGACGCCGGTGAAATAGAGTACCGCGGTGACCTCAGAGGGAGACTCGGGAGGACGTGGAGCTCCGCTGCCGTTACCGTAGCAACAGAGTTCCATCCGTAGCCGCGCTCGCCACCGACTCGGTCTCCACAGTTACTGTCAGGCAATGAGCCGCGGGGGCGGTGGCGGTGGGGGATTATGGGAAAGGGGGCACATGAGGGGAAAGGCTTGGACAGATTTACCCACTAAGGTTGTGTTTTAAAAATATTAATTTTGACAATTAGTAATTAGATTTGATAAAACTTTGACACCTTTAATTTGCAGATACCTGGTTTTATTCAGAGCAGCTCTTTCTAAATTTTTTACTCATGCCTGTTCATTTTGGTGGCAGAATCTTCTCAGTAATCCTTGAATAATCTGTGGTATTGGTACTTGCAAGACATTTTGTTTTCTGTAAAATCAATGTTTTTTGTGATTTTCTCAACGAAAACAAAAATCTACAATAAGGTGACATTTTACTTATGTACCTTTCTTGCAACTTGAGAAAATTTGTTGCCTATTTTGACATATGACATTTTGGTTATAATTGTACCGTGCTCCTTTTTTTGTTGTTGTTGTTTTAGTTGCTTTCAGGGTCTATTTGTTGTTTTGGTTTTTTTTAAATATCTTTTTTTATTTTCTCAAACACCCGAAGTGTCATACAATAAAAAAATTGGTTGCAATTTTGTTTTTTTGGGGGGGGTGGAATAGTCTTTGGAGATAGCTGATAAAAACAAAGATTTTGTCCCGTCCTTCCTGTTCCAGCGAGGACATTATAGTGTTAACACCATCTGCTATTAAAGCTGTAGGAGTGTTGCAGTGGGGGGAGTGAAGAGACATGAAAGGGATCGGGGGGAGCAAATGCTTGAAGTGGTGGCTGAGAAACCAGAGGAGTTTGTGGAAAGTTTAAACAGGAGAAGAATAAGAGGCGCGGGGGAGGTGGGGGGGGGCAGGGAAATGGAGGGGGTCACGCGAGGTTAGTCGCAGCCCCCCAAACCAGCCCCCCCGCGACACTGTTTCATGCCTCTCGAAACCACTGAGAACTTTTATTTACATTGTCTGTAGAAGAAAAAAAAAAAAAAAAAAAACACATTCTGTAAAACATCTTTGTTGTCGAAAATAGACACCTGTGACATGTGATGGAGGGGTTCGAAAATATATTCAGTCAAAATCAAATCCAAAATTCTTAACACTTGATATCAAATAAAAATAAACGCACCACGTCCCACCAGCCGAACCCACCAGGGCTCTTTTTTTTTTTAACAATGCAAGAAAAATGCTTGCAGCTTCCGAGCCTCATTCACAAGATATGTTTCTTCTCCGTATATATAATTATAGTTGTTGAAAACAGCTATTACAACATTTTTCAAAGAGACAAAAAAAAAATGTGAAAAACTTTTTTTTTTTGCAATATTGTAAGATGAAAAAACACTAATGACTTTATTTAAGCAAAAAATGAAATATGTAACTTCCCATTGGTATGATAAAGTCTGTAATAATCATCCTACAGCATTCGTTCTGCTCATACTGTTGTGTTTTCAAAGCCCTTAAAAGGAGGAAACGTTGATCACAACTTCAGATCCAGCTCGACAGTGATGCCTCGGCCTGTTGTTTCTGCAGGACGACGGCAGGAATGTGTCTTGTGCCAGCAAACCGCCTCATTCTTAAGACGACAAGCATCTGAATTCAGCACGGAAAAGTCCTCAGAGGTGCCATCCACCTTTCTATGACCTTTGAAGCAGACCTTGAATTCAATATCAAATGAGAACTAGAAAGTAACTCCACGTATATATTTCAACGTTGAAATGCTAAATTAGTTACTGGATGATTGCATAATGCAAAAAACATTTCTAGCCATCGAGTACATTTTTTTTTTTCTAATATGTAAAATTGATGCTAAAATTGCTTCGAAAAAAGTAGAAAAATTGCATTGAAAGCATTGGGGTTAAAAATATTCACTCTGAATTCGTGCACTTGATCCCTGAAATCAACACCTCGTTGAAATCTGCTGGTTTGCTGGGGGTGGGAGGTTATGGAGGAGGGTGCTCTTTGTGCCAAAGCAGCGCGCCATGTTCCCTTTTTTCATCGATCCGGCTTTCAAGTAAGAGAACAGAGAGAATAAAGAGAGAAAGCATTCTGAGCATTCTGCCCCACTGCCGTGCTACCAGCCTGTGTTCCCCACACACTTGGAGTAGGACAGCCGGTCCAGGTACAGCAGCGAACACACCTGGGTGACTCTGCAGTCTCCCTGGCAGGTGATGCTGCTGTTGTAGTTGACCGTGTAGTGGCTGAAGTAGCGCTGGAAGGCTCCGGTCTGCTGAAGCCAGAAGCTGAGCCCCAGCTGCAGCAGACTCTCAGGCTGCAGGTCAGCCAGTCCAAAAGCCTCCGTCATGATGTATTCCAGCCGCCATTGGGCCCTCTTTTGCTCGTTGGCTTCCGTAAGATTCAAGTAGTACTGCCAGATATCCTTTTGGGAGAGAAAAGCGTTGAAAGAGGGGGAGAAAAAGTGTTTTTTGACTGCCAGAAAAGGCCTTTCAGCGTTGACTGGCAGCCTGTTTAATAATCAATGGGGCATTTTCTTTCTTCTATGAGGGCTCAGCGCAGGACATTTTTAGTTTGCCCTGAATGAGCTTTTCCATCTCGAGCAGCTTTTGTTGCTCTTTTGAAACTTTTTTTTTTTTTTTTTTTTTTAATTCAGGTTGAAAAATCAGATGTGGGTCACGGCGTGAGATGGAATGGAATAATAAGGAGCTCCTCACCAGCATAGTGAAGTCCCCGGTGTTGTACCAGTACATGCGAATAGCCGGGTTGTTGGAGTACAGCTCTGAAATATGCTTTATCGGTGTCACGGCCGGCGAGACGAACAGGGAATTCACTGGCTTGCCTGGAGAACAAGCAAATTGCAAGTAAATATTGAACAGTAACCATTTGAAAGCTGTGACCAAAATCCTTAGCCTCGGCCGTATCTTTCACCCTTAGCATGTCCAGATAAAAGCTGCGTAAAAACTCAAGTTTACGGGCAAGAGTCATTTTTCCAATTACTGCTTCTCGGCAAAAATCTGCACGTTGAATGCGTTGAAGACAAATGAAGAAGAAATACTGAAAACGATACAATATTTGGATCAATCTGAGAATGACCGTTTGTTTTCAAACACAAACTCATAACCCGGCGACAGTCACTGTAACAGCAAGAGCCATGATCAACTGGTCAGAACTTTCTGTCTTGAAAGTCTCTAAAAACAAGAAGTACGAATGTATTTGCCCGCATTTTTATAGTATTTATTCTGTAATACCAAAATACCATCCTTTGCTCTCATTTAACTTTTTACTGGTCAAACCCTACCTGCCCTCCTGAACACGTTTGCTTCCTGTCTTATTACATCGGCTTCTGTAGCCGTGGACAGCTTGCGTGTTTTTACCGCTCTGGTCCAGCAGCACCATGATGCTGTCCCGGTGGGTGTGTCCGTAGAACTGCCCCGCAATCACAGCGCTGTACTTCCTGAAGATCGCGACCAGCCTTTCGTTGTGCGCATCTCTCATGGCCGTGATGCCTCTGGCGAAGGGCAGGAAACCAACGGGCACGTGGGCTATGATGTAGACCTCCAGAAGAAACCGCAACAGAGTCATATTTAACTTCCCTTCCTGAAATGATCAATCCTACGTCAGTAACACGTCTCGGCGACCTTCAACGCTCAAAGAGCCATTTGGATCCGTCTCCCACGGTGAAGAAAGCACCGGGAGCCACGAAGCCCTTTTGACAAATGCCGCAGAAATGTATATATTTTCCCCCTTTATGCTGCGTAAAAAAAGAAAAAAAAAAAGTGTTTTGCAGTTTTGAAATCAATGAGCTGCAACACAGAAAACAAAATATTATTTCTGCATGCAACAAAAACATTTTGAACGCAAAAAAAAAAAAAAGACTTTGGGTCAAAGGTTACGTTCAAATAAACTTCTCCGCGTGCAGTTGAATCCTCCACGCATTTATGGAATAAACGTAAACGATGCCCCTGCAGCAAGCCAAACATGCCGTCTGCGTCGGCCCGCCGTCATTTTATCACGTGTACTGAGGCATGAAGTCAGCTGCCACCGCAAATAAAAAGAGCACTATTTTACTGAACATTCAAAAAATATATAAATATGTATGTATATATATATATATATGGAGAGAGAGAGAGAGAAATTAAAATGCCAAATCAGATATTTATTTTACCTGGTGAATGTGATTTTTGCTTGTGAACCCCAGCTCACTGCACCTGCCCGTCAGGGCTGTCAAAGCTCAATAAATGGCTGTTGCGCATCGGCAGCTGTGGCGCATATTTTGAGCGACAAGAAATTGAACACGTTTTATTTTGATGGTAAAAGATCTTGAACTTGAGAGTTACGATACAAAAACAACAAAGTAAGATAAATGAATTTAAATTGAGTCCGAAGCCACGGAGGGATGAAAGAGCCACACGTGGCTCCGGAGCCGTAGCTTGCCGGCCCCTGGTCTCGCTTTTAGAAAAAGCGAAACCAGAGTTCCCTTTTTCGCATTAAACCTGTGAGTTAACAGCAACAAATTAACCTGAGGAAGGTAAGGGTTCAGACCTTCTCCATGCTCTGAGCTGCTTTTTCCAGAGTTGTCTCCAACCATTCGAACTGTCCGGCAGGGTCGGTCATGTTTTCTGTGACTTTGTCCGGCCCGTAGTAGAGAATGGTATTCAGACTGATGACCCGCAGGCCGGGCTTCACTGCCTGGGAATAGAAGCCGCCTGAAAGAGGAAGTGTCTGTGAGGGTTCTGGGTTCATCTGGGTCCTGGTTCTCATCCTCAATCTTGTCCTCGGGATTTGACTTCTTTACTTTTTTGGAGATGTTTTACCTGTCACCTGATGGACCTCCTCAGTTGATAACAAAAACATATTGAGTCCGACAGCTGAACTTTGCACTCTCTCTTTGACTCAGTGGAACTTGATGGCATTTGTTAAAGGAAAAAAAAGACGTTTGAAAGAATAGAGCAGATGTCTTTATAAATGATGGTGCAATCCAGAACTTGTTTTTCCTGCAAGTGCTCAACATTCACGTGCACAGTCTAATAAAAAACCCAGTTGTACAGTTTGGCAAAAATAGAGCAGTCGACCTAAAGAAAGGAATATAGGAATATGAATTCATTAGATATCCCACTTATTCTGCGCCCAGCGGCGCTGGAGCCTATCCCAGCTGCCACTGGGCGAACGGTTGGGTAAACCCCAGTCAACCACAGGGCCTCTCATTGACACATCTGGGAAATCTAGGGTCTCCAATCAACCATCTGCATGTTTCTGGGCCCAGAAATGCCCCCTGTCAGAATGGAACCGGGGACCCGCTTGCTGCACACCACTTCGCCACCGACAAGAATACAAAACCTCTGGAGATGTGGAAGGTCTGACACAGGCAGTGGGGAGTGGCAGACATGTTAACTGTCGTGTCGGTGGACATGTTCCCGTATGTAAGCTCAACGTGGTTCGCGTTCCATCCGCTTCCGTGTTACCTTGTGAGAGTGTGCGCCGGGCATCGGCCTGCAGCCATGGCGCCCACAGCCTTGCAGCAGCCTTGTAGACGGGGTTAGTGGACGTCGGCATCTGATCCTGATAAACGCAAACGGCCATGAGGTGCAGGAATTCCTTACACTGCAAAATCTCTTGACACGACAATAAATGATTAGCTGCAGAAATTGTTCCAGCTGTTCGGTCTTTCCCCGTGTTCCTTGGGAAATTCAACCTGCCCCCCAAAAGACAAGACCCCAAAAAGCAAGTCCTGCATGTTGGAAATAGTCCATGACATTGGATCTTTTTTCATGAATATAAACAAGAAATTACTTTAAAATGAACAAGAATTAACCTAGAAGAGCCAAAACTTTTCCTCCATATTTCCAAGAGATCAGTTTGACGTTTGCAAGGAATTCATAAAAAAAAAAAAACAATAGATGTTTTTAAATTAAAAATACCATGTGAAAGTTCAAAAATGAGTTTTTGATTTTGCATGGAAGCATTCGAAAATCAATGACAGAGGAAGACTCTCCATTGTCAATGTCTAAAAAATATCAGCAATGTATTCCAAAACAACTGAGAATCAGGAAGGACTATACGAAGCAAGAGGGAAGTATGATTGTTGCCGTCGGTTTGTCCAATTAAAAAGTACTACTAGATACTGCCTTAGGAAATGAATGTGTTTATTTTTCTTTGAATGCACAGACAGGTTGAATTAGGGGAGTTCTTGAACTAAAAATATATATAAAGTAAAAAAGGCTTAAAAAAAAGCACAATGAGAGGTGTACATTGTTATAATTACATGAAATACATTAATGTTGGGTCAAAATGCATCCTTGCAATCGACGAAACAGCCCTGAGTGGATGTACCGTAAAGGCTGTACCTGTGGCCAGTAGTCGTGGTTCCCCAGAGCTGGATAGACGACGAGGTTTGGGAAGTGCTGCCGGATGGTTTGCGTCATGTTCGCCAGCACCTGGATCACCGTGTCGGTGGAGAGCTGAGCTGCAGGGACATGAGGTGGGCTGTCCCTGTGGGACGAAACATGACACACCGCCGGGTTGAGTCAGGAAACATGGGAGGACACCGGTGTTTACGTCACCTTCATTTCTACATTACTGTTGGACTCAAGTCCCACGGCTTGGTCCCAGATCAAAATCCAGTCATTCCATGCTCCATTAAAAAACAATAAAAGAAATGCAACACAAATGTATTTTAACTTTGACTTGAGTCTTACAGCTTCAAAGACTAGACACTCTCACCAAGTTGTGATGAATAAAATTCTTCTTCTTTTCCTTTGGGCTGTTCCCTTCAGGGGTTCGCCACAGTGAATCATCTGCCTCCATCTAACCCTATTCTCTGGATCCTCTTCTGTCACGCCAACTTACTTCCTGTCCTCTTTCACTTGGTCTCCTCTATAGTCTTCCTCTAAGCCTCGAAGTTCCTACCTCAGCATCCTTCTACCAATATATTCACTAATCCTCCTCTGTACATTTCCAAACCATCTCAATCTGGCCTCACTGAGACTCCTTTCCTAAACATCTAACATGCGCTGCCCCTCTGATGGACTCATTCCTGATCTATCCATCCTCGTCAGCCCCAAAGAGAGTCTCAACAGTTTTGTCTCTGCTTCCTCCAGTCGTGCTTCCTTTACTTGCCTCGACGGCGCTGTCTCTAACCCATACAGCAGAGCTCGTCTGAACACTATCTTGCATATCTTGCTTTTCTCCACCCGTTCCAGCCTGCTGGTATGAACCTCTTCCCCTCTTTTCGGCACTCTCCATTGCTCTGGACTGTTGGCCCTAAGTCCTTGAAATCCCCCTTCTCGATCTTTTCTCCCTGTCGTTCCTCTTGGCTCATCGTTCTCATCACACCTATATTCTGTCATGCCGTGGCAAACCTTCATTCCTTTCCTTTCCAGAACCTCTCCTTTCATCTGCAAACATTATGATCCAATGCGATTCCTGTCTCACCTCACGTGTCCGCCTGTCCATCACCACTGCAAACAAGAAGGGGCTCAGAGCTGCTCCCTGAGGAAGTCCCACCTGCAGCTCGAACTCCTCGGTCACACCGACGGCCCTTCTGGCCACTGTCTCGCAGCTGTCATGCAAGTCCTGCATCAGGACAACATACTTCTCTGCCACTCCAAACTGCCTCATTAAGTATTCCAGTTCCTCTCTCAGCACCACGTCGGATAGCGCTGGTCTCTCTGACATTCTCTGTAAACCTCCGTAGACATTCTCAAAGCAAATCTTGCCATGAAACCAATGTGCCGCTCACAAATGTCCACTCCTGCCCTCGGTCAAACTTCCATGACTCTTGCCCTGAAGCTCACTGTATGGCTCGTCAACTCTATTCCTCTATATTTACCATATGTCTGCACGTCTCCCTCGGTCTTAAAAATCAGCGCCAGCACACTTCTCCATTCCTCGGGCACTCTCTCACGCTCGAAGATCCCGTTGAACAACTTAGTTATCGAATATCTGCTACTTTGTGGTCCGCGATGGTCACCTCTCCTACTCTTTGTTCTCTCATTTTCCTCATTTTTCCTAAGATAAAATAACAATTACAAGTAATCATGTGTATTTCTTGTCATTGTGTCCAAGTTTTAGCTGCCTGTCACACTAAAGACTGCCTCAATGCTCTTGCCTCATCTGAAAACCACAGAAAATCATCATTTCCTGTCTCCGTGAAACTTTCAGACCACATCGACACATTATTTGATGGCCACCGGAGGTTGGACTCTGTTCATCACACTCATGAAACTTATCAAAATAATCCTGAATGACAAGCAAATCCATCCACCTTGGAGGTGAGGCCTTTTCTGTCCACCATCTTGGATAGCCTAAATGTTCTTGACTGATTTGTTGCAGATTAATGGAGGTTTGCTGCTGCTTTGTTACTGAGTCCTACAGAGAAATGTATTGGCTCTTTTTAATTTCAAAGACAGTTGTTTGGAATAAATACTATGTAATCTTTTTATATTATTTTTTTCCAGTTCTTTTCTTTGTTTGTAAGGAGCACTTCCCTTTTTTGAAAACTAGAAAAATGCTGAATAGTCAGTAAGTAATTAGATAAAATACTTAGATATGAACTGAATTTCAGGATAGAAAAATCCCCCCCCCTAAAATTGTATCAGCTTCTAAGATTATGGTCTGAATGTTTGGATATTGAGGCGAACCCTCATTGCCAGACCTGGGCTGGTCCAAACGGAGAAGGCTTGTCGTCATCATGAGTGAGTTGGTTTGCAGTAACTGGGTTGAATGGGGTTGTTGTGTTGATGTGGGTGTCGTCAGGGGGAACAAAGGTACGAATTCTAGGGGATCACCTGAGTTGGAATTTGAACAGGCAATTGTTCGGCGAAAGTGTAGATGGCGTGATACGAAAGCAACCCGTTAGATCACTGGGACTGAGGGTCAGGTGGAGGTCGTCGGGGTCCGGTTTTGGTTTTGGATCTGTCCGGGTGGTTTGCAGGATTCAGACTGATCTGGTGTGCCTGTGTCCTGAGAAGAATCCCAGCACAGTGTTGCATGTGGGACAAGGGTTACGTCCAAAACCCCCTCCTTTGTTCAAACGTGGTTTTGCCATTTTGACAAAGACTGCGTCTTTGACTCGTCTCTCAAACTATCTGTCTTTTCTGAACAAGCATCTCAAGCTGGAAAAAACATGGATTAACGTTTGGCAACTTCTTGAGTTACCATGGAAACAATAGTCGTCTAAAGGCAGATTCGAGGGCTGTCAAACCCATTTTCCAAGTAGCAACAATTTTCAAAACTCTGGTGGAAACTTTCAAACTTTTATTGAAAATGAAATTCAGAATTTAATGACGAAGACAAACCCTGTCCAGATGGCAAAGTCCCGTGGCTTCGTCAGCGACTGCATGTGATCGAATGCTGACTGGATCAGGCTGAAGGGCGAGTCACATAGGAAGTCCCCAAACACGCCAGCTTGGGAAGCGGGGACTCCTTTAGAGGAGAAGCACACCTTGGTAGGGTCCGGGGTGAGATGGTAGGTAGGGTCCAAGTGCAGGTCCGTGATGTGCCAGAACCGTCCTGATGGACAGCAGACATGTAAGCCAGTTAATGCATTCTTTAAAAAAATTATATATATATATATATGTATTGCTATTTTTTGTATAACAATGTTTATTTATTTATGTATTTGGGGTTAATCTTTTGTATTGTAATTGTATTGTCATCTTTTGTGTGTATTTATCTTTCCTGTTTTTGGTTTTTTCTTTTCCCTCTATTGTTGCTGCTGCAACACCCGAATTTTGCCTATGGGGATCAATAAAGTATTATCTTATCTTATCTTATCGTAACTCAACTTGAGATTAGTCGCAGTAGTAGTTTAGATTATTAGTTTGTTTTAAACGTGCAGACATCCTGGTGACATGTCACATTGACTGGTTTTGTGATTCTTTTGGCATTCTTTAAAGATAATATATAACATTCTGCTACTTCATGCAGTATTTCTTTCAGATTTACAGTGAGTTCCTTTGCTGATTTTAAGATAATTTCCGGACAGTCCATTTTTCAAAGCAATGGTAAGAATCCATGACATGAATGACAGCTACCTAAGTTGTTCACAATTATTAGGACACTGCTTATGTCTTGTTAAACTTTTCAGTCACCGTGTCACTATCATGATTCACAGATATTGTCTTGTGTGTGTATCAAAATCTGCCCTGATTTGCGAACTAGCAATTGAATAAAAATGATATAACTTGAAAACACACTGTCTCTGTGTTAGTATCTTGTAGATTTTTACAAACCTATTAAAAAAAACAGAACATTTGGCTTATTATGTTTTTATAATATTAGAAGGGATTGTAATCTGACTTGTTTTTTATTTTCTTGCATGTTGTTAGTTAACTTAGCAATTACAACGTTTGGCATGTCGCAAGCCAATCGGACGTTTGAGACGAATACCGTTTAAAAAAGCCTTAAATCTAAAAAGCACTTGTATTTGCAAAGAAATTGTAACATCTAATGCCACTTTGACAAAATAATGCTAATTTTGAGAGCTCCGCGAGAAATTCGGCGTGCATGAGATCAACAACTTCATTTATTCATTGATTGATATCAATGTGAACCTTTAGTATATTAGTAGATCAACAGGCGAAAACAAAGTTGCAGGCCGCATTGGGTTTTACTGTCATGACCGTCAGTTTGGAGACGAAAAATTCCGCAACCGTCAAACGTTTTTTTTTTTTGCCTTAAAAACCCACCAACCCGCCGGGGGGGGGGGGGGGAGTTGACCCACCTGCGTCCGGCGAGTCGCCACTCCGGGCGGGCGCCGCTGCGAGCGGAGCCGCGCCGCACAGCAGGAGGACGAAACATAACACCGGGATCATATTTTGTCCGGTAAAGTCCCTTTTGACGGCTTTAAACGCTCCGTTTCCATGTGTTGAGGGGCGGGACGCGAACGGTCAGTGGACGAGGGAGAAACCGGAAGTGTGTGAATACCGAGTCACGTGACTTCTATGTGTTGAAACAGAGGTACGGGAAATGTCTGGATTATTTTACTTGGAGGAACCAGAAGTAAACAATAGATTTACCGAACCTTCAACAAGTCACCACTGGAAGTCCAGCGATGATTATTTATTTTTATTTTTATTTTCAAATTTCCAGTTTGCCCCAATATTCAAGATTTACTCTTAATTGTCGATGATTATTGATACACTATTATCGATCTGTATCCTGGAAACTGGTACGAAAAAAAATCTGAACCTTAACTTAGTGGGGAAATGAACTACAAATTTGGAAAAAATGTATTTACAAACAAAATTGCACAAAGGGTTGTCTGTTCAGGACAAAATTATTGTGTTTAAAACAGCATTTATACATTTTGAGGAGTTGATAACGATTGTTTGGTCTCCATGAGGTAAACAGGAAGTGCAATGACCCGCTAGTCACATGACTTCAATTTTTGGGAAAAATGGAGGATGGGTCTTCATCAAGGTAAACTGCAGATATCTATTTAACTGAAAATAGCAGCTTTCTGTTGGGAAATCAGAAACATTTTAATTAGAATCATAAGCCGCCTGAAATGGATATTGTAAGAAAAATCTAATCTGTGAAATGCTACTTGAAATGATCAAAAATGTAACTACAAAAGTGCCTAAAAATAGGCTGAAATAACCAGAAAAGTAGCGGGCAATAAACCGTATGTCAGAAAGAAAATGCGTAGAAATCAGGGGACTATCGTACAAAAAATACCCCCTAAAATTGCAACAGAAATAAAAAGGGAACTCCATAGGCAGTTACAGAAGAAATCAAGGCATGTATTGATACTTGAATCCCATATCGATAGATCGGAGGGTGGAAGGACGATATTAAACTTCAGTACTTAAATAACGTGTTTCCAATGCATACTTAGACACACTTGTTATTTAAGGTATTTTGAATCGTTTATACAAAACTGATAGGCAATTGTATTCAGTCAGGATACAGTTTCTTTCTACTGCATCTTGAAGTGAAACTTTCTGTACTGACCTCATTGGGCGAAGAAATGAGACACATGACGAGCATTGACTCTCCTGTGTTTTTTATTCAATGTTTCACAGGGTTGAAAAGACAATCCATCCATTATGACAGAAGTGTTCTCATATAAAAAAAAATCCTTACAAACATGTGCAGCCTGAGGCCAGGGGCCGAGTGCAAAGAGAAGCTTACAGTTATCAATAATTAGAAAACACACACTTGTTGGAGCCTCATGCCTTCTCATAAGTGCGAACGGCGTGGATGTCCTCGAAGGTCAAGTTCTGCAGGAGAGATCAGAAATTTTTATACATTCAAACAACTTCTCAAGTTGCTGTTCATTTGCAGGTGAAGCAACAAACAAAACAAAACAACAAAACCAAAAATGTGAATAAACAAAAACATTAGTTCCCATATTATTTGATGTGTATTGTTGCACAATGATGTGTTTAGGCATTCTTGAAATTGAATAAATACATTAGTAAGAAAATAATCCACCTTATGAATTTATCTCATATATTTTATCAATTGATTAAATCAAATAACAATTGTATTTTGATTGATATATTGGTATTAATTGATGCTTGGAAAGGAATTCTTCAGCCAAACACACTCCATTTAATACCTAATTTGTTACATTGTTACAGATTACAGATTACAGAATGTCTGGCACTGTATGGCTGCAGAAATCCCTTTTTGGACCAGTCTTAACAACTGAAAAAAAAAACGGTCCCAAATTAATTAGATTGCACTTCATGCTTGTGAAATATGTTAAGTGTATAATTCCTTCAATTTTTCTTTACTAACTGATTTTTTTGCTGTCGTAAAACACATAAAGATTCATGAGATTACCATATTGCTACATTTCTATGCAGACGATTCTGTAATAACATACTTCATATTGTGCAACAGCATTTGATTGTCTTGAAAATAATGGCGATGGTTTCCTTAAACTAAAAAGTAAATCATAAATGCAGGGACTTGTCCACTAGTTTCAGACAAATTAATAGCTCATTGACATCAACCTGTCACTGCACACTGGAAACTTCTTTCGTAAATAGAAGCAGAGTGCAGTGTGTGTGTGCATGTCCATCTTACCATGACCATCTTGCCATCCTTGATCTCTCTGACAAACTTGGTCTCCTTCCCGTCCCACTTCTGGACATGGACCAGCTTGTCTCCATCCATGCTGACCGTGGACTGGTGAGGACAGGAGGGATGTCAGACTATCAGGATGCTGCAAAACTATTCCCTGAACTAAAGAACTACAGCTGTCAGAGGTCAGAGGATTTCTATTAAATGAATAATCCATTTATAGTTGGGAAAACATGTCAGATTCCATGTTATTATTTGTTGACATGTATAATGTAATTGTAATTTCAAATAAAAATAAAATGATAGAAAATGTTACTAAGTTTGATTTAATGAAGTTAAATATGCGTTAACATCAACATGTTTGAAGTGCCCATATGTTTTAATGGAAGATATATAATTTTAGCATTCAATATATTGAAAGTATATCAATATTCAGTATTGTTTGATTCATTACCACGGGCCTATGTTAAATTGATATCATTGATGGATTTATTGATTTATTTAGAGTTTATATGGCTGTATATCTGTTTGATAAAAACATGTTTATTATTCTAAATACAAGAGAAATGTAATAGTTTTAAAAAGCATTCTTATGTAGGCATCAGCTAAAGGCATCAAAGCGCCAAATGTTTTGCTCATTTGTTCTTGTTCGTCCTCCCACCTTGCAGTTCCTGTCGTCGGCAGTGGTCTCGTCGAATTCTTCCCCCAGTTTGAAGCTGATCTCTGTATTCTTGAAGGTGCTCTGGGTGCGAATCACCACCTTGTCCCCCTCCTGGCTGACGATCACCGTCGGCTTGGTCACGTTTCCGACCTGCCGGGTGGCGAAGCCAACACCTGGACAGGAGGTAAAGCCATTAGAGGCCATTTTTAAAACCAGGCAGCAGATCCAAAAATGTCATACGACCGAGACACGAATTCAACAGTTTGAGTTCTAGAATCATTTGTCTAGAAAATTGTCCAAAACTTCTCAGTGAATTGCATGACTACTTAAAGATAAAACAGATTAATTGAAATTATGTGATACTTGTGTGAAAACACATTAAAAACTATAAAAAAAAATCAAAATGCCTGAAAGAGTTACTTAAAATTTGTTATACGTATGATTAAAACTAAGCATTTGGAGCATTTTTGTCATGATTTGTTTAATACCAGAACTTCTGAAGAGGCAACTTTTTTTTATTATTTTGCAGCTTTTTAAGAGACGCGGCAGTGTGAACCATCTACAGTGCAGATACTGGTGTAGTGTCACTGATACTGGTGAAGTTTTGGGGTATTTTTCCGCACACCAGGCCTCTGGTGTTTTTTTTTAAATGAGACAAGGTGATTATGAATCCCACAACGCAGAAATTGTGATGTTTCTATGGGGGAGTTGAACAACAAATTAAGACCAAAGAAACAGAATTAATGAATGAATTACATCAATTGCTGTCTGGAAATGACATTTAATGGCAGGAGTGGACGCTGTGGTCAAATTATGCTTTAACAAATTGATTTCACGTTTTTAAATAAAATCCTAGAATCTCCGAGCAAACTTGACATGACTCTTAAACAGAAAAGGTCAGGGTTGAGAATATTTTCAAATCTTTTTGTTTTCTGCAAAATTCCTCACAATGTTATCAAGATATTTTATCACAATCTGCTGGCAATTATTGACCAAAGGCCACAACTTTGTCCAAGTGTATCTGTTGCTTTATTCTGCGTGTTATTATTATTTTACTTCTTTATAGAGAAGAGCATATTTATCCCATGAATTTGTTTTGTTTTAGCGTTTTTGTCATTTTAGCCTTTAAATTTTTAACTAATTCAGGTTCATTCAGAGAGAGGGAGAGGAAACTCACCGAGAGCCTTCATGTATTCATCGAAGTTCTCGCTGTCGACCAGTTTCCAGGTGGCACAGAAGGCGTCAACCATGTTGGAAGGTTTTGCAGATTCGACCAAAGTGAGACTGAGAGAAGTTGCGGCTCTTCCAACTTCCTGCCCCTCAAGTTATTATATTCTGGGTCATTAGTATGCCAGCAGGTGGGCGGGGCCTTCCTTGTCATTGGCTCAGGAGATGTCCCCGGTGATGTGATTGGACATTTCAATTGGGTCAGGGTTATGTGTGGAAGGAAAAAAAACAATGTCCATAAAAGAAAGTAAATTAGCCTATTGGAATGTTGCAATGATGTCATGCTTTCATTCATCGGTGCCTTTTTCTGCCGAAATCCGAGACATGAGACAAGAAAACTTAAACTTGTCTCATATTGAACTGGAAAAATAAACTTTGAACCCTTAAATGTGTCGTGGAACCATTCACGCCAAATCCAGCAGAAGCAACTTCTTTAGGATTCGCTGAACGCGACTGACGTTACCAAACAAATCTTAATCTCTCGGGATGGAGACACATTGCTCTAAAACTATCGATGAGAAAATGATGTCAATCAAAGTAATGGAGTCGTGTGCAAAATGTCACAATAAATCTCCAAGAGATGTCCAAAGAAGGAAAAAACATTTGACCAGATCTCCAGAAGTATTCTTTATCATTTCAAATTTAGGTAAGAAAAAAACAAACAAACAACCTCAACAAAACGTTGAATTATCTGCTTATCTTTATTTACATATAAACTGTCCAGGTTTTGTATTGTCTGCGGAAAAATGAACCGCCGGGGTCGTTTTTGAGTAAGTTGAAAGGAAAACTCACTTGCTCTTCACGTTTCATCAAACTGTCCCAATCTCATCCCGGTTCCTCCTGCTGTCTGGAATGTGTCACGTCGAGGAATTTCACTCAAGCAGAATCAATTTTTTTGACAGCCTTTTGTCTCCAAATGCATTAGCGGACCCTCGCCCACCCCCTCCCCTTTTACACCCCCTGATGCATCTCCTCTACACCCCCATTACGGCCATTACTTCCTGCTCAGCAAACACAGTAATTAGTGTCTGAACGTTCTACTCGGCGGTGGATTATCGTGAGCATCCTTTCTGTTTCAGCTCTAGCCGGTGGAGGGAAGTTCACCTAGTTTTGACATTGAACTATTTCAAAACAGTAACGTCAATGAGTCCCGATGTGTGAACGGCGTAGATGTTTGGAGAATGTGTATCTTATGCGTAGTGTACTTGTGTTTTTTCCTTGATTTAAAATAAGGACAAAAAGAAGCAACTTTAGAACGTACTATATGGATTCAATTCATGAACTCTTGGGGATTCTTTTAAACCTTTTATATGTTTGACTTTGTTTAAAAACATGTAAAAATCAAAATCAAGCATTGACTGATTAAATGGGAACTAATATTAGTAAGAAAAATGCATTATATTAGTTTTGTAATCGAGAAAAGGGGATAAAAATGACATTCAGATGAAGAAAAACACGTACAGTTTCAGCAGCAATGGATAAAATCAACATGAAATGGTCACAATTCCTGGATTTTTATTTCTCCCACCCTCAGTTTTCCCTTCCTTTTCATCTCCTTGTGTTTGCTGCTTGTGTTTGCTCTTCATCCTTCATCCTCCCGCTTCATCCTGAAAAAAAAAAAAACATCCTCAGAACTTCCTTTTTTCAGGAGCAAACAAAACAACCTCAAGAATTGATGCTCATCCTAACGTTCTCTCAGCGTTTCAGGGGCTTTTTGCTGTCATGAAGCGTTGAGAAGTTGAGAACGTCCTCTGGCGCCACCTTCTGGCCACCGGCTGAACACGCTTTGCAAGGTCAGCGCTGGTTTTCAACCACTTGAAAACTAATTTTCAATGTTTCCCTTGATACTGATTCTGTATATTTTTTTACCCAATAATGTCTTTGCGGTTAAAGACCACGGTTTAGAAACTACAGCTCCGCAATCGAATGGACAGGCAGAGGAAACTTTCCTGGTGCAATATCTCACTTTGCACATGTCTTTATTTACTGCTGTATATGCAGTAAATATAGTCATTAGAGGTAATGCTCTTATACTTTTTATACTTTCAGATTTTATTTTTATTTATTTTATTTTATTCTGTTATTTCTTTTTATACTTTGTATACTTTCAGATATGTATTTTTATTTATTTTATTTTATTTTATTCTATTTTTTTTTTATATATTTTTTTTATTTTTAAGCTCGTCACTGTCTTTTCTTTGTATGTCAAATGATAAGCAAATGCTGTGACCGATGGGGTGAACACGGACATCATGTGGAACCTCGGCCCCGCGAGTTTTCAAACAAGTTTTGAATCGACCCGCGAACGAGCCCACGGTGCACGAACACACAAACAGACAAACAAACTGGCAGGCCCTCCGCCGCGTAACAACATAGCGTCAGTCGTGTGTCGTACTCAGCATTCTTTACATCGTTCAGCGGTTGCAACGTGAGCAGATGAAAGTTGTGCAGGGGGAGCCCTCAGGAGAGGAGGAGGAAGAGGTGCTCGGCGTTTCAAGCGCTGAGATCAATTGCAGGCTAAATTGCAGGCTTTCATTGAGAAGTGTCACCCTAACAGAACTGGGACCGGCAGAGCAGCGGACATTTTAGATGACAACGTGATGTCCCGTTTTCAGAAAATCCTCTGACAAAGAACAAGACAAAGTTGTCTGGGTTGTTTTCTGGCTCAAAGAGCACCCACCCCAACCAGCCATCGAACCACCTCAACCGACACAAAGAAGAGAGAAAACACTACAAATACAGTAATAATTAAGGCTATCTTCATTCCTTTCTGTATTTTTGACACACATAAACCAATAAAAAATGTTTTGAGAAAGTATGTTTTGGTGGCTGGAGGACGGATCAATGCAGTTGACAGTAATTTCAATGGGAAAAATTAATTTGGTTCCCAAAAGGAGTCAAAGAACTCGTACATTCCTTAAGCCGAGGTGCCACTGTCAAATGGCCTTCCAAACAAACTGGAAAAAACAGTGGATTAAGGAAAAGAAGCAGCAAAAAGGTCCTGAAATTTGGACAAAAACATTTCATAACCCGTCGTAGCTACAAGAAGAAACACGACAGAATAGCCCTTGAGTCTACGAGAGTCGGGGGCAAAAGGAGACCCATCGACTGACAACACGGGAAGCACCGGCATGGAAAAGACCACGTGAAAAGAAAGTGGGTTGAGGATCCATCAGGGCAAGAAAGGGGGCTCGAGTGAGGAGAGACGGGGACCTCGCCTTGGTCCGTCAGTGGAGAAGAAGTTGGAGAAAATGGGGGACCTCATCTGTCAGCATGGAGCTGAACGGCTTCGGAACGCAAGAAGTGACCAGAAGTGCAAAAGAGGTTCGAACTCCAATGTCCAGGAGGCAACGACAGATCAAATGCCTCATTCTGGAAAGGAGACACTTCAGGAAGCAGGGAAAAAAAGGCCTCCGAGGTGGATGAGGAGCGCATGAATGTGCTCCGAGCCAACATTAAAAGCAGCTTGGAAACCCTCTACAGAGAGGAAGAGACTGGAGTCCTGAAAACAACGAAGGCGATATGAACATCTAGCCATCCCATCAGACATCCCAGAACATCATATGTTGGTATGTGCTCCAACATGGAAGGAGGTGGCAACGGACAGTCCAGCGAGCGAGGGCAGCGTCGGCTCCAGGACCAAATGGAGTCCCGTACAAGGTATACAAGTACGCACCGGACGTCCTGGAGATCCTGCGGAGTCTTATGACAACCGCATGGCAGAAGAAGATCGTGGATCAAGTGTGGATCAGGGCAAGACCCGACCTGGTGCTCAGGTCCCCTCCTCTCAAGAGGTATATTTAATCGAACTTACAGAACCCTGGGAGGATTCAGTGGAGGGGGCTTATGAAAGGAAACGAGAAAAGAAAAGAGGACAACCCTGCCTTGCATAGTCCCGGGGGAAGGCCAGCACTTTGTGAAAAGCCAACTCCCCTGACCAATTGGGCTTGGACTGCAGGCTCAGGACTGATGACCTGCAGCTGAGGACGTTTAAGGAACACCTCTGAAGATGCGCTCCCAAATTCAGGCTTGTTTTATTTCTGCTGTCTCTGGTACGTGCTGGCGCTTCGGATTCCAACGTGTTGTCCTGTGGCGACTGAATCGAACACAGAAGAATCAGGAAAATAAAAAATGGAATGGCAGCCAAATTAATTTGAATAAATTAAGAATAATTCAGAATAAACAAAGAAACAGAGTGAAAGTCCTGGAATTAAGAGCAAATAAAAGAAGTTTACTTAAAATTGTGAGGCTCCAAAATAAATAAAAATATCGATTTCTTTTTCATGATCAGACGAGCCATAAAGAGAGAAATCTGCAAAAAAAATAGGTAAAGTGAGAAATCTCCAAAAGTTATTCTATAATTAGAAAAAAAAAAATCAACTCTAAGTTTAGAATAAGAAACTATAAAAAAAAAACTAAGGGATTCAATTTTACCAAAAATCTCAGTTAAAATGACCTTTAATAAAAGGGGGGGAAAAAAATCCCCACAGAATGAAGCTACAAGAGAAAACAATTCAGAGCGAATGACCTCGATCACGATATCGAGTAAAAATGAACTGAGCCGCTCTGATTTATTCATCGGAAAATCTGACTCTATAATCCAACGCGCCTCCTGCAGTCGGTGAATGGAGCTCCTCAATACAGTAAATAATCTCTGCGTTTCCCTGAATATTTCATGGAATCGTCAGAAAGGCAGAATGAAAAGTAAATAAATCCTAAATGGAGCAAACATCCTGTCAGCGAGCGGGGGGTGTTTATTTTAGGATGAGAGTGTTTCCCAGCCTCGTGGCTCCCGACCAACTGCATTAATGTGGAAATAAATGGCTGCTGGTTCCATCTCTGTTTAACATTTAACATCATTTTCTTCATCTTTTCCTCCTCACCAGGCCGCTTTGCTGTTCCGCTCTGGGACGGATTTTCCATATAAGGCTTTAGGCGAGAGTCCGGAGGCCACGAGTAGATCTTTAAAATATTTCGCATATTTTAAGCAGGAAGATACTGGAATAGGCGTAAACAGGTGTTAAATTAAGAGTTGACTGGACAGTATTAGGAAGTTATGAGATCCCACGACACAAATCCCAGAATAAAATTTAAAAAAAGTATTTAAAGGCCACATAAGTTGTGCTGTGAAATAAACTGAAAGTCAAACTGGGAGGTTATCTTTGAATCGGGATAAAAAACATAAATCCCACTAAATGTCTAAAAAAATCGAGACAAAAAACAAAAGACTTACCAAGTAATATAAGAGGATAAAGAATGGGAAATCACAGAGAGGCAAAAACACACCCGTAAAACAGCAAACCAATCCTGTTAATCTTCTTAAAATAGCTTGAAAATCATGACAGACAAATGTGTAAAATCAAAATTAGACATAAATGTATAAATAAAAACATAGAAACACAGAGATTAGCCTAAAATATAGAAAAAATGTGCGACATTTATGTGGAAAAAAAAACACAAAAATAAAAAAATACAAACTTTACACGTACGTGGCTGTGGAGAACCAATAGAATGACTTAAAGCTCCAGAAACATTGAGGCCTTGGAGCCGCGCGAGCTAGACCTTCTTTCCAGAGTAAAATATGAGAGGCGTCGCAGCCTGGAAGTCCAGTTTAACCAGACAACCTTTGACAAATAAATAACATCAACCGAATGAACTCCGCATTGAATAAAACTCCACAGCGTGTTTGTGCGCTGAAGTTCGCTGCCTCCCTGTAAAGAATGTGCAGCTGAACTTTGGTTCACCGTCGGACTAACAGCCGTACAGACGTTGAAACATTGATGGGAGGAAAGTTTTGATGTGTTTATGGACAGAAACAGCTGGAGGACAGAGGACATCTATCCTCTGAGCTGATGAAAACCGGGAACCTTTTCAAACACGAAGAGAAACGTCAGCTGAAAACCTCAAGAGGGATCTGTTTAACCCAGTCAAAGTCCCCGAGGTTGATTAGTTTGTCCTTTAGCGCATGAGATCATTGTCCTTTTCCCACAAGATTCATTCGTTCATTCATTCATTATCTCCACTGCTTGTCCTGCTCTTCGTGGGTGGGGGTGCTGGAGCCTATCCTCGCTGTCATTGGGTGAGAGGCGGGGTTCACCCTGGATTGGTCACCGGGGAACTCCATGCCATGAGGCAGAAGCCCCTTTAGTTGTTAGCATAAATACACTCGCGGCTCCTGACAAAAATATCGGGGGGTTGCAATGATGACTAACAGGTAAATTAACAGGTGACTCGACAATTGTCACACTTTATGTTTGTCTTGTCAAAATCCCATAGCAATACAACTTGTAACCATTAGGTGGTGAGGTAAACGCAAAGATGTCCCCTCCAGCTATCTGAGATTGTTCACGAGTGAAATCATCTGCACTGACCACACATTCACAGAAGTATTGTCAGCTTTCCTTCAGATATCTCGGATAGGTTTGGTGATCGTGTGTGCGAGCCCTCCCGGAACCCACAGGGAACATGTTGAAGTGTTTTTTGAAAACAAAAAAGGGGTTTCACATGAGAGTCTACCTCAGAGTCTTTCAACCTGACGGAAAATTGGTCCCAAAAAGGGGCGGTTCCCCACGGAGCGGCACTGCTCGCTGATTGGACAATACGTTCAGCGGCAGCTCCAAGGGTCAGAACAGCTGTGACAGTTGGGCGGATCTCAATATGGATGTACCACAGTGAGCCAGGAGTTGGTGCTGTGGAGTTACTGGAGCCACCAACAAACTCAGCATGGAGAAAACCGAGAAGGTACCACATTATTGGACGTACAAGTAGAACACGATGGATCCCCGTTGGAAACAAAAAAAACAAAGTTTGTATTCCAGGAACAGGGTAGGCAAGGAATTGGGGCGGGGCTAACTTTGACGACGACGCTAGCCTGTGAAATAGGTCGATGAATTTGTCAAATTTTGTTGGCGGAGTCTCCTTGCGGAGGTTCTCGTGTGCTTCCCAAAACATCGTTGAGATGGTACTCGTCATCTACACAAAAAGGTCCATCAGTGCACTTACATTCTTCTCTTAATTCTTCCCTTGCTCATAATAAATATCTGGATCCTTCAAGATTGTGCTCCAGTGGCAGCAGAGAGTAACTGACCAACAAATGAGAATGATCTTCTTCCTCAAAGACATTCCTACGTGCCCACAATATAATACATTTTCAGGGCCAACATTACATGTTGCAGTAAAAGTTTGCCAAAAAAAAATGTTCGGTTATAATCTGTTAAAATGATAAAATCTGTTTTTCCAGAAGTTCCAAATTACTTGTAAAGCAGAAACATTTGCACACACATATCTTTCGTCACGACATAAGATAATTGTGCTCATTTGCTCAGAACAGTTTACACAAGTTTGTTATTTTTAAGACATCGTGTTGCAGACACATTTTAGCAATGTGCACCCGATTATATAACTTTTCTCATTCTTAAAGTGAAGCTAAATCAAGGTAAAGATAAACTTCCCTCGCCTTCCTCCAAGGACACACTCGGTTTGACTCTTCCTAAGTTTGTTTAAGTTAAATATTTAGAAAGTGGGAGCTGGAAACGTGTCAAATGTGTATTTTTAATTCCCCCCCCAAAAGGCCATCTCATGTCAACTCCTCTGGTATCTCGGTGCCAAGAATCTCTCCGGAGGAGAATCACTTAACATTCCCCGGGAAGAAGCGTAACCTAGCAACCTTGCAGGAAACAAATACAGCGCAAGGGCAACGCTGATAAATCCCACCGTGCTGGGATTTGGGATGAATTGGGTCTCGAGCAAGGAGGCACCTGCACCCACCTGTATCTTGTCAGGTTCTGCAGGATCTAACTCAGACAGGAAGTCTATTTACAACCTTAAAAGTAGATTTTGTTTGTCTTGTTGGAAAATGCGGATATAAAGAGCAAAACAGACACAAAGTCCAGATTTTAATGGGAAGGTTTGATTTTGACTTCAACAGAATTAGGGATAAAGCAAGTTATTTCGGTTTTTGGAGATTTATTTATTCATTTATTACCAAAATATTTGGAAAACTCTTATTTATTTTCTTTCATGGATTATTAATCTTACAAATGAAGCTTTTTATTACTGAAAACCAAGGGTCTCCAACTAGTTTTAATAACTATCTAATCAGTTTTAAGGTATTTCTTTATAAATTTATAATTTCTCGCTTAAATGCTAGTCAATTACGACTTATTTGACTCACTTTTGGTTTGTAAAGTTTTGATTTATTTGCGTAATGAATGTAAATTGAGGAAAGATTTAGATTTTGTCCTTTGTGTTGTTGAACTTATATCATTGTATCTAATTAGAATAGTGTTATATTGTTAAGGGGCTTTTTTTTGCAAACTCTGCTGTTTAAATGAATTTATCAGTAATAACAAATCATAGTGACTTTTCCCTATGTTTTTTTAAATCTACTAGTTCCCACATGAATTTATTGAAAGACTGCAAATGATGTTTTAAAAACAAATTGTCACATTACTTTCTCCCTCCGATTTTACTGTTATAAATATGAACATGTCAGTAAATTTGTGTGTGTGTGTGGGGGGGGGGCAACTTAAAATGCTGCAGATATTGAGTTTGTCATTGATAATTTGAAAATTGATATATTCTATTCAGCTTACAAACTTTAACTAGTTGACTGAGTGAATCGTCCTATTTCTGTGTTGTTGTTCTCGTTTAAATGCAAGTCTTTACATGTTGCCGTTTGTGTTGTTGAACTTGTGTCGTTCTATCTAATAAACATTGTGCTATATTTTTCATAATATTCAAAGGGCTTTTTTTTGCTAGCACTGCTGTTTAAATGAATTTATCAGTCATAACAAATCCGACTGACTTTTCCTTATGTTTCATTTGTTAAGTAATGACCATATGAACTTATTGAAAGACTGCAACGGATGTTTTGCATTTTTTTTATATTATCTTTAGTTTCTCCCTCCGATTTTCACTGTTATAAATAAGAACATATCAGTCATTTTTTCAACTAAAAAACTGCTGACATTGAATACGTCACGAACAACTTGAAAATCAATGCATTCTATTTTTTTCGTGTTATCCATGTGTCGTTTTGACGTTGCGTCACCGTTATTTTCCAAATCCGTGGGTTCCGAGGTGGGATGACGTCATCGAAGGGCGCGGCTATGCAAAGCGGGAAGGGCAGGAAACGCGATGGGCGGGGTCGCCATCTTCATCCCCCCTCCATCCCGACGGCGCGAGGTGTGTCCACGCCGCCGACGGACCCCACGGAACCCACGACCATCCGGTCTCTCCCGGATCCATGGCGTCCAAGTGCAACAAATGCGACAAAACGGTGTATTTCGGTGAGTGGACGTTATTTGTCTGTTTGTTTGTTTGTTTGTTTTTTCCCGGCATCAAATGAAAGGTCGAGATTCCTCCCCACCTCCACCTCCACCTCCACCTCCAGCTCCACCTCCACCTCCAGCTCCCCACCCCGGGGGGGGGGGAGACAACAAAAACATGTCCCGGTTTGGGTTCCGTGAGGCGGTTCTGTTGCAACCGGATCCGTTACCGACCCGCAGCCACGGGGGGGGGGGGGGGGGCAGCTGCCTTTGTCTCACTGATAAACGCATTTCATAGAGAATTTATTTTCACTTTCTACTATAAATGTATTCATTTTTTTAAAATATTCTCGAAAATATCAAATTCCATTGGTCAGTAAATTCTCTCTATATATGATATAATATAAGTGTACTCATAACAATTTGATATTTCACAATTATTAGAGACGTTATTCACTGACGCTGAAAAAAATAATAGATACAATTAAAAAGACTGATATTTATGTGCAGAAATGTTCCTTTTCGTTTTAGTTTCGTTCTTTTAATATATTTAATATTCTTTTAATATTGTAAATGATGGCACCCTGCGACGGTGTTCTGTTCATCTTTTGGGAATTTTCAATTTTCTGTGCTTATGTTTACAAAAAGTCCTCTCAAAAATCTCTATTTCAGTTTCTAGTTAAGGAAAAGGATGACCAAATAAAAGGTGGAAAAGGTGATCTTGGTGGTAGATTAAATAATATGTTAAACAGTTACTGTTCTTGATGTGAAGATGAAAAAAAAAACTTTATTATGATATCAGTTCATTATCATAAGGTTTAATTTCCCCCATTCCACCTGTGCTGCCAGTGAGTTTGCAGCAACTGAAGTGAACCTGAGGAAAAATGAAAGTATCATCTGAGTTTCAGCTGATCTTTAGTCCAATAGTCCCAATCAGTTCTGGTCCTTTGACACCAGATAAAGATGGCAACTTTCCCTCCAGACCTAGACTCTGCAGGTGAATGCAGGACGTGGTCCGGTCCAGGTCTTCTGTAGGGGTCTTGCCGGTTCGTTGTGGCCGGTTAGTCTGTAGATGGTCTTCACCGTGTGCATCTGCCGTGCTGTCGCTATCAATCTTTACTGGTCTACTGATGTGATCAATCATTCATCTGACTGAGTGCTGTTCGTACGATCGGCGATCTACGGGCTGCAGTTTTCTGTGTGCCGCCGGAGGACCGGGGGGGCCTCACGTCACACCCAGTTTTTATTTTGCCTCGATGAATAATTGATCGACAGGTTAAAAGGATCATTGTGGTTTCTGTCCTCAGCTCCGAGCTCTGACCTCCGCCGTCCGCAAACTTTCACCTGACAACGCCTGCTAATTTTTACTTAGCCATAATTACATTTTGAAAAAGTAAAAAAAAAAAATCGATAGGAATTAAGCCCTTGAGAAATAGCATTAATTAAAAAGAAAATCAATAGCATTTGCTAAAGGTTTACGAACCTGGTAATAATGTTGTGTCAAAGTAATTGAATTTGTTGTGAGCGTAAATGTTATTGTTCATTCACTGTTGGTGCTCTCTGTAATCATGTGCTTTATAATATATGAGGTATTAAAGGTCCTGTAAAACAAATAAACATTTATCGGCCACAAAGACAAAGTAACAAATAGCATGAATTAAAAAGAAAATCAATAGCATTTGCAAAGTTTGTGAGCAAATTTAAAATCACAAAATTCTTGAATGAAACCTAGTAACAATTTTGTGTTAAGATAATTGTATTTGCTGTGAGAATACATATGATTGACTCACCTTTTGCCTTTTCTACAATCATGTGCTTTAAAATATATGAGGTATTAAAGGTCCTATCAGAGAAATACTCTGGTTGGGTTTTTTTTCTTGGAGGAATGCGATGGACCCTGGAGATGAGGAAATGAAAGAACATTTTTCTGACTCTTTCCCCGTCCGGGTGTTCCCAAGGTGACTTCCTGTCAGCAGCCGGTCCGAGCGCTGAGCCTGAACAGGAAGTGTCAGGTTGTATCTGCTGGGATATTCTGGGACAAACAGATAGAAAGAGGTGTGGTGTGAGCGAGTCGCTCCGGCGGAGGCCGAGTGAGCGGCAGCCGCTTTTCGCAGAGACGCTGACTCAAACTGGGGTGTTCAAACTGATTATGGGGTCGTCAGATCATTCAAGAGCTGGGCCTGCGTTGTGGAACGGGGGAGGTGAAGGGTTCTCTGAGCCGGCTCATCAGTTCACACCAGCCCTGGATGACTCGGACCGGACCGGACCGGACCGGCGTGAAGGGGGTTCGACTTGGACTTGACTCTCAACCCTTTGTTAGTGACTCTTGAATCACTTGGGCCTCACCTTTACCGACCCGGACGAGACTCACCAGTCTGTGGATCCCTGGAATCGACTTGAACGTTGATAGTAACTGAGACTCCACTTGAAACAAAGCTTTCTTTGATGACTCGAGTTTGAATTTACGCGATATAAGATTCAGACTCCACGTCCCTTTTTTTTGTGTGCCGACTGACTCGGGACAAACTGTCGTCTGTGATTCTGATTCGACTTTTCTTCAGTGACTAAAGGTGTTGGATCAATAAACATTGATTAATCCTGATTTATGTAATGAATAATGTGGTTCCCTCTGGTTCCCAGCCGAGAAGGTGTCCTCTCTGGGGAAGGACTGGCACAAGTTCTGTCTGAAATGTGAGCGATGCAACAAGACGCTGACTCCTGGTGGCCATGCTGAGGTACTGCACCCACTCGGTCGAACCTTTATTTTACGATCATCGAGCGATGGCGGACAAACCGGTGACTAAAAGTGAGATTTGTCGCCATGTTTGCAAACTCAACATTCATGATCATATCAACATCAGGGAATCGATTAAAAAACACTGCGTACGTTCACATCTTTGCTATTCTAGCTTCTTTTGGCTGCTTTATAAACTGCCCAGAAAGGTGCTGTACAATCAATCTATTACAGGTGAAAAATGAACTCGAAATATCAATGAAATTAATTTCACGTACGGTAGAACCTCGGCTTACAAACGAACAAATCGGCCTATGAACAGAGTTTTCGATCATATTTTGAATCGACCTGCTAACATGCCCTCGGTGCATGAACTGCATTGCAGCGTAGTGACAGTCGTGCGTGATAATCTGCGTCGTTTACATCGCTCATTGTTGTCACTTCCTGTTATAACACTATCAAGTGCAGGCTGCAAAAGAGAGAACACCACAAACACTGTAGTAATGCAGGATATCTTCAATTCCTTTTCTGTATTTGTGCCACAAATAAACCCATAGCAAAGTTTCAAAAGAGTACAGTATGTTTTTTGGGGGCTGGCGAACGGATCAATGCGACTTGCATTGATTTCAACAGGAAAATTTGATTCGTTTTGCGAACATTTCTGTTCAAAGAATGAATTCAACTTCGGAAGCCGAGGTTCCGATGTACATATTTTCTCCAAACTCTAAATTATAGTGATAAGCGTATGCTGTAGTACAAGCAGTTGTATATGAATACGTGATTTTAGGTCCCTTGTATTCATATAATTGAATTATTATTGAGAAAAACATAAGGGAAAGATCAGATTAGTTGGCGCTCATTTAATTTTTTGACATTCACGTGAATCCAAATCGACTAAAGTCGTATTTCCTCAATTTCCTTTTCTTCCGAACTTTATGGAATAAATGTACCTCGTGTTTTGCAGCATGACGGGAAGCCTTACTGCCACAAGCCATGTTATGCTGCCCTCTACGGGCCGAAAGGTAGGCCGGCCCCATCGTTCACACCAAAACATTGAGAAGTCGCTCGGTTGTTGAATAAAAATCAATATCTGTACAAATTTCAGGGGTTAACATAGGGGGCGCCGGTTCATACGTGTATGACACCCCCGTCAATGAAGCCCCTGCTGCTGTTTCCATGGAAACAGATGCTAAACCAGTTGAGGAGAAGAGGGCCCCCGTGAGAGGACCAGTGAAGGGTGAGAAAATAGAATCGCTGTCCTTATCAATGTAACACAATTCAGAGAAACATAGATCAATGAAATAAAAGAGCAGCATTTTTTTAAACCAGAAAAAGCACACAAACTGCACGACAAGAGACACGTAAAAATCTCTATATTTATCAAGTGATTTGACAGATCCAACAAAACTTGTTTTTTTGCCCTTCTAAGCCCCTGTTCAAAGCAACTTCATGGCAGCGTTCTTGCTCATCGTTGTGTTTGGAGTTCAAAGAAGAAAAAGAAAAAAAAAAAGACCCAATCAAATATGAAGGAAATGTCTGAAAGGCCAGGGGGAAAAAAAAAAATCAACTCCTCTGTTTTTGGGACAAATGCAAAAACAACAACACATAAACTCAGTTCCCAGTGGAGATCGGAAGAGCGTCGTG
>CAAKHD010002834.1:5451-72812 GCA_901007705.1 Fistularia tabacaria | reverse complement strand
ATCTATACTTCATTATAATTTTAAGATTAAAGACTATTTTTTTTTTTTTTTTTGTTTGTTTGTTTTTTGTTTTGTTTTTTTTCTAAAGGTTGCGTTGCGAGACTTACCTCAGGGTTTTCTCTGAAGGGGATTCGTCCAACGATTCGGCCGAATGGAGGAATTGCAAAAGGCAACACACTCGTGTTTCCACTCTCCCTCCGGTGCTGAGTGGCAGGATCAGCGTGGAGACAGATTCATACAGAGAGGCAGGCAGAGAGAGACCGCGAGAGAGAGAGAGAGAGAGAGAGAGAGAGAGAGAGAGAGAGAGAGAGATGCTGCGGAGCGGTGAAGGAGCGGTGCTGATGCTGCAGCGACACCAGTCAGCCGCACCGGATTTCTATCTTTAACTCTATATCGCCCTCTGCTGGATCCGTGGAGAAAACCCTCCTTCTTTGGTCGCTGAAGTTTTCAAACTTTGCACACTTAAAGGGTACTTTCAGGGGCGATTAGTTTAGAAAATAACTTCAAGTGACTCCAGCAAGTTAATCTTGAACACCCACAGACTGGGATATACCTCTCTCCTGGCCCGACATTCAGAAAAGGCCACCAGCTTTTGTTGCCATCAGCATTCCTGCCTAGAGATTAGTATGAGCTGCTGCTGGACAAGGAGCAATAGTAACACTTCTATTCATAAATAGTTGATAATTATTTTGTAAATCTATTACTTTTGGCCTAAAAACTTCACTGTCATTATGTAATACATTGCGCTTCCAGGATGGGGAATAACAAATCAATGCGACATTGATCTCCTTTTTGGGATCTCATATCTGGTCATGTGGAGCAATGGTCACCCCCTCATAAGCTTCTATTCATCTTTGGATGCCTGTTAGGTTTCTGTCACTTCAAATGTAAAAATCTGACAACGGAATACTCAAACCAAGTCAAGTAGTTTTATTTGTAAGGCCAAATATGAATTCTAATACTGGATATTGTAAAACATGATTCCACTTTTTGACAAGTCATAGTTTACTTAGCATTTATGGAGAATTAATCTACAATTTTTTTTTTTTAATACCCATTTAATTCACAGTTTTCAGTGTCAGGAGAATAAGGACTAGATTGGCATTTGCTTTACTTGAAATGCAAGTAAATCTAAAAGCTATTAGCGTGTCCTGAGCATGTGTGGAACATAAAATGACCAAATAGACAAGAGCACTTACAAGTGCATAAATTACATTTATTTCAATGAAATCTTATTGAAAGATCAGGTCAGAGAGGCTGTTGTGGATTTCTTGCAAACAACTTTGCATTCAGAGGAGGCATTTGATCACTCTTAAGTACACCACACAATCTATTTGTATATGTTCAGGGGGGAAACATCAGGCACAGAATCAGATATTGACATCATGATCATCATAAAAAAGGTCCTCTGAATATGTCATTAAAATCCTGTGTTTGTACACACACACACACACACACACACACACAGCTCAAAAAAAGGGAACACTAACATCCTGGATCTGAATGAATGAAATATTCTTATGAAATACTTCTATGTTCTTTACATAGTTGAATGTACGGACAACAAAATCACACAGAAATTAGCAATGGAAAGCAAATGTATTAACCCATGGAGGTCTAGATTTGAAGTCACACTCAAAATTAAAGTGGAAAAACACATTACAGGCTGTTCCAACTTTGATGTAATGTCGTTAAAACAAGTCAAAATGAGTCTTCGTAGTATGTGTGGCCTCCACGTGCCTGTATGACCTCCCTACAACACCTGCTCCTGATGAGGTGGCGGATGGTCTCCTGAGGTACCTCCTCACAGACCTGGACTAAAGCATCCGCCAACTCCTGGACAGTCTGTGGTGCAATGTGGCGTTGGTGGATGAAGCGAGACATGGTGTCTCAGATGTGCTCAATTGGATTCAGGTGTGGGGAGCGGGCGGTCAGTCCATAGCATCAATGCCCTTGTCTTGCAGGAACTGCTGACACACTCCAGCCACATGAGATCTAACATTGTCTTGCATTAGGAGGGCCAACCGCACCAGCATATGGTCTCACGAGGGATCTGAGGATCTCATCTCGGTAGCTAATAGCAGTCAGGCTACCTCGGGCGAGCACATGGAGGGCTGTGAGGCCCCCAAAGAAATGACACCCCACACCATAACTGACCCACTGTCAAACTGGTCATGCTGGAGGATGTTGCAGGCAGGAGAACGTTCTCCACGGCGTCTCCAGACTCTGTCACGTCGGTCACATATGCTCAGTGTGAACCTGCTTTCATCTGTGAAGAGCACAGGGCGCCAGTGGCGAATTTGTCAATCTTGGTATTCTCTGGCAAATGCCAAACATCCTGCACGATGTTGGACTGTAAGCACAATCTCCACCTGTGGATGTCAGGCCCTCATATGCACATTTGTGGCCTGCTGGAGGTCATTTTGCAGGGCTTTGGCACTGCTCCTCCGGTTTCTCCTTGCACAAAAGGCGGAGGTCGCGGTCCTGCTCCTGGGCTGTTGCCCTCCTACGGCCTCCTCCACGTCTCCTGATGTACTGGCCTGTCTCCTGGTACCGTCTCCATGCTCTGGACACTAAGCTGACAGACACAAGAAAACTTCTTGCCTCAGCTCGCATTGATGTGCCATCCTTGATGAGCTAAACAACCTGAGCCACTTGTGCGGGTTATAGACTCCGTCTCATGCTACCACTAGAGTGAACGCACCGCCAGCATTCAAAAGTGACCAAAACATCAGCCAGAAAGCATAGGAACTAGGAAGTGTTTGTGGTCACCACCTGCAGAGCCACTCCTTTATTGGGGGCGTCTTGCTAATTGCCTATAATTTCCATCTGTTGTCTATTCCATTTGCACAACAGCATGTGAAATTGATTGTCAAAATTTGTTTTGCCTCCTAAGTGGACAGTTTGATTTCACAGAAGTGTTATTGACTTGGATTTACATTGTGTTGTTTCAGTGTTCCCTTTATTTTTTTTGAGCAGTGTATATGTATATACACACATACACACACACACACATATGTGTAAATATATATAAATAAAAGTTGCATATTAGATTTGTCAGTGGGGTGCAGAATGAGGACTAATAAAGAAAAAAAAAATGACACTCGTTTGACAAGATATTTTTAACTGGAAAAAAACAAAACATCATTCTGCATATAATACAAGGCAAGGTGACAGTGACAATTGTAAAACAAAAACAAAATAAAAATATGAAAGGAGTACCCCAGTGATGTTGAACCAATAGGAACAAAAAAAATCACTGACAGAGAAAAATCACAGGTCTAGTAATGTAATACACATGACGTTAAGTGAGGCTACAGTACAAATGCAGCGTTAACGGACAAATGATTTCACAGATGTGTTGTTAAAATATGTGTCAGCACTTGTATTACTATTTCAGCAATAGTAACACTGACATTTCGCATGAAATTTAGCATCTATATAGATTCGACAGTGACTCCGATTTATAGCTCAGTCCAAAAAAAAAAATAAAAATAAAAAATAAAAATCAGTGCACAAATACCCAGATGGCTTTTCATCAGCAATGTCACAGGTTCCTATTACACTCTCCCTGATAGGTTACATACCAGGCAGCTTTACCTGATGCATGGCTATTGCTTCGCATGCATGGCTCTTGCTTCGCTAATGACCAATGACCTATTAGATTAATGGCCACAACGTTTGTAAGTTCAACATGATAGAATTCACAAAGTGAATAACTGGGGGCTTTGAGTTTTTCCTGACACAGAGGATGCTAAGTTTGCGCTGATAATGTAAACACAGTGTGAAGCCACGATGTTTGACACATACAGTGCCATAAAGAACCTATAGACAGTTGCTACCAGTTATGCACAGACAAGTCATTAGGGCATTAATTATAACAGATGCCTCTTATGAAATGTACAAATAATTTACTGCAATATAAACAATTTTTTACATACATAACCTTAATTACATGTTAATACTTCACAAATCACGATTTCTTTTCTGATGGACTTTGTAACCATGGTGAAAATCCATATTGAGAAAATCGATGCTGAACTTATGTATACCGCTGCCAATGTTTGGGATTAAAAAATAGATAAAAGGATATTATATAAGCCAATATATACAAGAATACATATCACTAATATAAACAAATCTGACCAACATTACACCTGCTCCATATGTTGTCCAGTCTGTAGAACAATGCTGATATTAATATTAACCAAGTAATATTTATGAAATTACATGAAAAGGAAAACACTTCTTAGTATGATAAATTTGCATTGACACTTTAATTGAAATGAGGCAAGATATGTAAAGATTTTAACTTAATTTTAAAATGTGGAACCAGATTCGAAAATTCAAAAATTTCAATGGAAATGACTGTGTCATAACAACAACACAAAGGTCACGAGAGAGAGCGAGAAAAAGAACAAATATATTTACCCCAAAAGAAACTCAGCAAAGGAATCAACCAGTATTTTGTTTCAAAAAAGACAATTTAAAAATTACAAGCTACAGACGCAAAAATGACACAGCAACCAGCACTGTGAAAATCCACTACCACCTGTTATGATACCATGTGTATCAGAATTCACAAACCAGCTGTCACAGATTTTTTCAAAGTGTGATCTATGGTGATATGTATTGTATAAATTAATGGAAATTTCTATTGAGGACAAAACTGCCCTCTCTTCTTTTTGCCTTAAACCTCAACTTCTCCCATAACTGTGATGGCCTAAGATAACTGTGCTGATTATCTGGAATTTATGCAAAATGAAAAAATTTTCATGTCAGACTCGCAGCTTAAGCTCCCTCCTGTGCCACTTACAGTTGCTACGGATCGAAGTGATACTTTACAGACGAGCCCGAATTATTACACTGTGATGTCTAAGGTCACACTATATAGGGTGGAGCATGTAAGGAACATTTCAACATCCCTTACATAAGAGTTGGCCAAATTCCACACATCTACATTTAGAACGATTATATTACTCCTATCGAATTGCATTTTATCCATGGCTGGTTATGCAAATCATGCAGATTCTTATTAATTTTGCTTTAACTCCCCCCCAAAAATAAAACGTGAATAATTAATGAATGAATAATTATTGGCACTCAGACAAAAGCTGAAAGCACATGTAGTCATACTGCCAGCAATGTGACACTCGCGACACTGAAAGGCATGGCTCATGGTCTCCCAGCATCTCGTAGCTGCAAACTTTACATGCTTCATGTCTGCAGCAGGCTAACCCCCCCCCACTTGAAACAGCTCAAATGCAGCATCAGTTTGAAACCACAGGTCGAGCATGACAGAAATAATTAAGCACGTGGTGTCAGAGGTCCTCCTTTTTTAACGTGAATTACCACCATATATCAGGAGTTCTACTGCTCAGCTTCAGCCAAACCTACAAATCTCCATCAACCATGTCCTTGGTCTCGATGCTGCTGTGAAGGAAGGCTTCCTTTTCTGGCAACCTGGCCTCTGAGTCGCACTTGAAGCCTTTCATCTCTGTCTCTGAGCAGGTGCGTGTCAAAGCGGCCTCTGCACTGTGATGGATGCCGTAGCAGAAGTAGATCACGAAACCTGATGTGACAAACAAAAGGCACCATTATCCACTTGATACAAGTCTGTTTTTGTTTCTCAAACTGCCAGTCAGTATTTGTGAGCTCACGTCTTAAACCTAAAGGGAACTCTGCTATCAACCGTATATATGTGACCTAAGTTCTGTAGCCGCAATTGAAGAACAGGTTGAGTTGGGCGAAAACTCCACTTTTGGAAACCACTAATTGCTAACAACATTGCTAACAACTATTAGGACAACATAAAACCTCAAAAGAGACTAAGGAAGAATCTTCCAACCTATAGCCATCCAGATTGAAAATCGTATCCAAGTGCCCCTGTCCAGCTGCATCATCAGGTAGACGTTGACAAACATGCTGATCACTGGAAGGAAGGGCAGCAGTGGAACCTAAAACCAGAAGATAGTATTTTGGTAACCTGCAATTTTTTTGTTTTTGATTTACTTGCCACTGTTAACTTCTTAACACTAGTTGTGAAATAATGGGAACATGCTATTCATGAATTGGAAAAAAAAAAAAAAGCATCATGAACTTATCAACAAACTTGATAAAACACTACTACTTAGAACTAAAGAGGGGATTTTTTTTACACTTAAATGTTCCATAGAATTGAGCCGGAAGAAGAATTAAACTAGTCTTCATCACCCAAGGGACAAGGGATTTTTCCCCAGCAACATCATTCATGAGAATCAGAGTAATATGCAGTTTTCCAAGTCAACCAGCTTAAACTGTAATTGTGATGTGAAGTGTATGATTACGGTTGAACCTTGAAAGACAGCTTGGTTCTGCACTCTGGTTGCCTCCAGATGACAAAAGTGAGGAGTAGACACAGGGTTAAGACGACACTGAGAGCTGCGATATTCCACGTAGCACTGCCCCCATGCACAGCGAGTATGCAGAACACCAGGATCGATATACCTGCAGAAGTACACATCATGGTGTTTCAGATTACATTGAGTGTGACTCAAGTAGTGCAAACATATGTTAGAAGAGCATCCTCAGCAGAGTCTATAGCAGGTTCAAATCTATTTTTCACTTCAATAAACGTTTGAAAATACAGAGCATTTGCCTGTCTCGCCAGAGGTGAATATGCATTGCTTTGAAAATGTCCCCTGTCCCGTCCTCTGGCCACTGCATGAGAACTGGACAGACATATGTTTTTCCAGTTTATCTTATTTTTCGTTAAAACTAAAGCTAAAGTACAAATAAATTTGTTGTACGGCATGTTGACCTTATTTCGACCGGAACTCTACGCAAGTCTGAATTTTTGTTGATTCAACAGAAAATATCTAGTCACATCTCCAAGTCTCCACTTACCCATCACAAAGGCACAGATGTTGACAATGAAGCCTGAATGTGTGGATGGCTCGGAATTATCTGGAAACAGCATGGTTTTGAAGCTACATCTGTCCTCCAATCCAGGCAGGATGCCCATGCTGGGGACACTGATACCGTCGCTCATTTCTGCATCCTCCTGGCTATTGGCCCTATGATACTCTAGAGTGGGTTGCTCAGGCTGGTACCTGTCAGTCAAAAACAGAACAGGCATTACTTGAAGACAGTTGCGAGTATGGATGGGCAATACAGTGATATATGTTGAACCCTGTCATGATTATGTCTGTGGAGGTTCTCAGTCATCCAGGTCATGGTGAATTCTTGTCAGAATCTTCTTGTCGTGCCAAGAGTTTCCGAATTTAAGTGCCAGGGTGTTGGGCAGGTCTAGGTTATGGTGGTTTGTTATGTAAATGAAAGAGTTGATCAGCAGAAACTAGGTCTAAGGGGGTTGTTATGCTGATGTCATTAGCATAACAACCCCCTTCGACCTAGTTTAGAACTGAAGAAGCCTCTCGGATGAGGGGTGAAACGTCCTCAAGTGAAGAAATTCAAGTCCAGTTGCCACGACAAGAAGATTTCGACAAAAATTCCTATCATGATTATGCTGACATCACTGTGATACATAATTATACATCCTCAGCTTGCATTGGTAAATCGTGGGTCTTTTACTGTTTGGTTTAATGCTTTTACAATATTTTGCCTTTAAGTTTACTTGACTGTTTTTTAAAATCTTGTTCAAGTCACCTTTTAAAGTAGTTGCAGTCATAATTTCCAAGCCCCATAATACGCTACTTCCATTAGTATGGCATTAGTATGGAGGATGTATAGAACCTCTTGTGAAAAATTACCCAGCTTATAAGTAACACTACTCAAATTTTCAGCAACAGTGGTTTAAGTCAGTCATAATTTGTCTTGCAGTGTAAAGATAATGGAGTGTGAGATTGGTTTCATAATGGATGTAGGGCTGTACTTCACTGGTTGCATAAGAGAGAATTTAAACCCAATTGACCACAGCATGATCACACTATAAATGTAGCCAGTGTTACAACACAAAACATTTTTTAACTAACTTTGAAATGACTCTTCTCTGGCCCTCTGGGAGGTTTTTTTTTTCTGCACACTTAACTCATGGACATTTGACAAGTTAGCAAAGCCGGTTCCTGCCCTACAGACCTGAGGACCAGAACACAGGCAGCCACTAATGTGTAGGCCAGCAGCGTTCCGATTGACATCAGGTCGACCAGGTCCTTCAGGTCAAACAGAAACGCCATGACAGCTTCAAAAGTGTAAAAAGGGGAAAACAGAGAAAATAGGAGATGAAGGATAATAGGAGAATAAACTCATATATCGCGCTATATATATCACATCACACATTGCACAATTGCTCCAAACAAAACACCTTTCCCTGTGGAATTAATTAAACAATTGGGAAAGAAGCAGTTGTATAGTGAATATTTTTTTGAGTCATAACCCCTGTCAAACGTTTCATGTAATGGTCTTGGGTTTGAATCTAAGGTGGACGTCTTCCATGAGCCACACGATGTAGACAACTATAACAGGATGATTTCCTGGCATTATGTTCCATTTAGCCCCTTTCATAGAAATGACTGACTGGCCCATGCGCAAACCCGTATCCAGTTTCTGTCATATAGTAATAGCCCTTTTAACGGCAGCCATTCTGATAGAATCAAATGTATATCAGTCACATCTTCAAAATGGCCTCTTCAGTTTTCCTGAAACATTTAAATCGTAGGAAAAGGTATCTGTGGGGCTGTAAAGACTTTTGAGCAGCACAATACCTGTGAAAAGACTATTTCTAATTTTCATAGTCTTGTTAGTTTGGGCGAATCTTGTGGAGCCACAAGTTTAAATGCTTGTATCTATAGTCATACTGGCTGAGAGGGAGGAATAAATCTGCTCAATCATTAGAATTGTCTGGTGCAGTATGTTTCCTTCCCTCTGTTCTATTGCAGGCCCCTGTCTTTATATTGTACAGTATATTCATCTTACCAGACATAACCCCAGCGGCCACAGTGGATGTTATGGGGGCTTTCCTCTCACTGACTTGGGCCAGGAAGGAGAAAAGCAGGCCGTCCCGAGCCATGGCAAAGATGATACGGGGAAGTGGGAACATGGAACCCAACAGACTGAGGGGGCGGATGGAGTGAAAAGATCAGATTGAGAAGAAAGAAGCATGGTTGCAGCATAGGGAAAAGGAGGGATTGATGAGGTAAGTATGTGGAGAAACGCAACCTGAGTGGCTGTAGATGTGACTCTGATGAATTTACGACAGGGTAATAGATTGGCTGCACACTTTAGCAGCATGGCTATGATTGGGCAAATGATGGACTGATGCAAGCATGCACAATTTCCCTGTTCTCAAAAAAAAAACAACAACTAAAGGATAAGTCCACATGCATTTAGTCTCTACAAGCACAGCGGCTGAAATGACTACACCATGCATTTTAATAAAGCACTTACATACCACTTAAATTACAATGTAGAATATGGGAAAATTCAGAAGACTTGTAGAGCTCACAAATAAATAAAAAACTCCTTACCAGTGTTAGTACGTGCAAAAATACCATAAACTAGTCTTGATATGTTAACATGTAGTTAGTGTTGCCCTTTTTACGGTAACGTGCTGATATAACAATCCCGAGACAGCATTTCCAGAATCTTGTTTTTTCCATGACAAGCACCCCTTTGCATTCCCATGTCTAATAATGCTCAGTTGATGGGAGAGAAGAGGATGCAGAGAATAGGGTTAGATGGAGGAGATTGATTCGCTGTGGCGAGCCCTGAGGGGAGCAGCCGACAGAAAAGAAGTAGATGAAGTCTTCTAATTCTTTTTCAATACATGCTAGATGCATCATTTTCCAGTGCTTCAGTCGAAAAATATGTTTACCTACAAATAACCAAGTTGTTTTGGGCAGATAGGTAGTGGAGCACATGTAGGCAAGTCGTAGAACTTGTCAAAACACTGGTCCTTTGGACTGTGGTCCAAAGTTGAATTGTGTTGTCCTGAAACTGCTGTCTCTGGTTTCTGCAGCAACATTATAATGCTGGTTTCTGATTTTTTTTTTTTTGTAAAACATAATTAATTTCAGTATGTAAATGATTATATTCTGGCACAGCTTAGCCTAGTAGCATTAAAAGAAGCTGAGGTACTGATAAATGCTGTCTTAAAAACCAAGCATGTTAGTCTCTCACCTGCCCAAATGCCAGAGGTGAGGGTTGCAGTTAGCAGGGGTTTGGTGCAGGAGCTGATCTTGAAAAGCAGCCCATCGTGAGCAATTGCTCACATTACACGAGGCATAGGGAACATAGCACCCAGCAGGCTACCAAGGGGGAAGACCAGGATATATAGTATCCACACTTACACCCAAAGAATGCCATGAATCGAACACAGGACACAGATGCCATTGCCAAGTTGAAGAATCATCACACAGAAAACAAGAGGTAATGCAATAGGCACTATGACTAATAAGGGCATTTTGGAAAACATCAAACCACAGTTAGCTTGGATCCACATGGTAAATACATTTTGTTAAATCAAAGATTTTGAAATGTGAAACACACTGTTGACTGATGTCATAAACACGCTTACTGATGGTTGAACTTATTCAGCAAAGCTCTTATTTAAAATGAATCAAATACATCCTACTTAAAAATACAAACAAATCATGTTGGATAAAGTGTGCATGCATTTTAGAATGATCACAAAAGTGTGCGCCACTGTTTACCTGGTGGACAGAGCACATAGAGACCCAACAGCGACAGCATATTTGGCTCCATCCCAGCCCACATATTTAAAAGCGACAGGCAGCGGGCTGTTGCTATCCAACAAGTAGTATGGCATCATGAGAGTGAGGGCCGCAGAAACACCAAAGTAGGCCACAAAGCAGATGAGAAGAGAAGAAACAATGCCAATGGGGATGGCTCTCTGGGGGTTCTTTACCTCTTCACCTGACAAGGAGCATAGGTACGATTTAGTCAAACAAAGGAAAATAAATAAATATATAATAAATAAATAAATAAATAAATAAATGAATGAATGAATGAATGAATGAATGAATGAATGAATGAATGAATGAATGAAAATCAATCAATGCATCAAGTGTTGAATTTTAGTCGGCCCAACTCACATCCCTCCATTACTACGGTTAGTGGGAATGACTTTGAGCACATTACATAATTTTTTATGGCTGTGTTTCTTGCAGGATTCAAGTAAACATTAAAAGGTAGGTAAACTGAAGAATTAAAAGAGGAAAAAAAAATATGCTGGCTATTTTGCAGCAGGAAAAGAAAGGGAGCTTATTTTGCTCAAGCACCCGCAAGACAGACACCAAACTACTCAACACCGGGGCGGGTGATTATGCAACACAGAGCCACAGAAAAAACACTGGGGGCTTGTTCTGCAGAGGAATGACATAGCAGTGATGTAGTGTATATAACTCTGTCTCTGGATCCATTCCATTCTGATGAGAGCTACCAATTGTCCTAGATTTTATTGCTGCCTGTTTAAATGTTGTATGTATGCTGCTTGGAGTTTGTGTGTGGGTGGGTGTGTGTGTGTTTGTCTGTTGAGAGTGACTGACATGTTCAGATAAACGAAACTGAAGCAAATGGTCAAGGTTAACTTCCCACGAACCAATTAAGACTCAGTAAATACAGGGGTGGCATGGGGAGACTTCATAAACTCCCAATTACAACTCAGATATGAATGAGCTGATTTTAAACTGAAAACATAAAAACACTAAAGCACACTACATGGGGAACCCCGTCATACCCTCTAACTATTATGAGTTCTTCTCTAACATGTGCCCAAGTTCTTGACGCGTGACAAGGCAGAATTGGACCAAACACACTGAACTGGATCTGTACTCCCCGTACTGCCCACACTTATGTAATATTCCTGAATGTTATGACAAGCTTGGATAGAAATTATTCAAACTGCAGATGCAGCCCCCCATAAAAAACTAACGCATGCAAGAGCGGCAGTGTAGAAAGATATGGGCTGTACAAGAACTTTTTCTGTCTTCATTGCAGACTTACCTGTGGTTGCTATGCAGTCGAATCCTACAAAGGCGTAGAAACAGGTAGCAGCACCTGACAGGACACCTGAGAAACCAAATGGCATGAAGCCACCTACACCTAGAGTCTCTCTTAAAGCTAAAATGTCTGTAACACTGGAAAGGAAAAGAAAAAAAAAAAAAAAGTCAGATAAGCAATGATTAATATTGCTAACAGAAATTGTAACAGTGCCTATGAGCCTGTCATTACTTGTGACTGGTGTTGCTGGCTTGTAGGATTTCTTCGGGGTCAATCTGCCAGTTTTTCAAAGTGCCTTTAACCAGGCCGGAGATCACCATGAACAACAGCACGAGGATGTTAATACACGTAAACACCTTATTCACCATCGCTGACTCTTTAACGCCGAATGCTAGCAGACCTTGGGGATGGGGGAGAACACATAGAAAAAAAATGAAAACTTCTGAAAGAGGTTCAAAAATGAGGAGAGTAACAATTATGCTAAAATTATTATGAAACTGAAGACCGCGCAACACATCGTAGGGGCCCCTCTCCCACCCCTGGAACCGATTCACTCTGACCTCTAACTTTGACACCCACCCTTCTGGCAGGCTCAGGGCCATGAGGGGATGGGCAGAGTGACTGAAAAACAGCCTTTTCCCCAGCGGCTGTGAAAGTCCTGCTGCAAGCATGGACTGGACAACCTACAACCACTCTACTCTGCACTTCACTTTTACATTCAGGGACACTACACTACATAAATCCGCTGCAATCTAGCGTAATATTTATGTTATGATCTTATCTTTTTTCTGTTATAACTTCCCGTACATTTAGAGGGAAACCAGACGAACCCGAGAGCCAGATGGACAAAAAAAAAAATAAAAATAAATACCTGTGAGGGTGACTATGATGAGGACGGCAAACATGTCAGGATATTCTGCCAGTATACCCGGGGCATTTATGGACATATATTCCTTGCAGAACTGCTCTATATGCCTCCCTATCAACTCATCAAAGGTGGCGCTCCACGCTCGGGCCACACTGGAGGTACCTAAAACAGAGAGAGATATGATTAGACAGTTCCCTAACCTTTACGATTACTGCTACAAAGAAACAAGATGTATTGTTCATATTTACCAATGATATAGGCTAGAATCAGATTCCACCCGGTGATGAAAGCCCAGAGCTCCCCTACTGTTACATAGGAGTACAAATAAGCTGAGCCAGTCTTCGGAACACGAGCTCCAAACTCAGCGTAGCACAAGCCAGCCATCACTGAGGCCAGTGCTGCTATCAGGAAAGACAGCACGATGGCAGGACCTAGAGAGAGGATGCCATACACATGATAAAGGACTTATAGCTTTAAAACAAAGACTTTCGCTTTTCACAATCTATAATAATCACCTGAGTTCTCCCGTGCAACAGCACCCGCCAGCACGTAAACGCCGGCGCCCAGTGTGCTCCCCACCCCCAAAGCGACCAAGTCGAAAGTGTTGAGGCATCGGGACAAATGGGTATCCTCTGCATTATTATCCACCGCCTTAACCCTCAGCAACTGCTTCCCGAAACTCAGAAACTTGTCCAGCGCCATCAGTCGCGGTTCTGCTTTAGTGAGAGGAGACGGGAGGGGCTCGGTGGACAAGGTTCAGCAGGATTTGGAGGTCTCGGGGCGGAAGGTCCGACACACCTGAAAATTATTCAAATGATGAAAATGATTACATTACTTTGGTAGAAATGAGAAACACGAAAAACGACTCATGCATGTTTGAACCGATATAGAGCAGCAGTCCGGGGGGATGCTGAGGAAAAACAGCATCTGTGCTGAAAATAAATCGAGGCCACATTTGTAATCACATCTTAGACATGGCATAACAAGATTGAGCCAAGGGGGTTCAGTTGTTGAGGGAGTTCAAACTTGTTTCAAGATGAGCTTGGTTTCCTTGGGTGTTGCGTAAGACATCCCAAATCCACAACTTATGACAACCAGTCAAAAAAATCAGTCTCGAGATAATCGGTGTTACGGCTGACACGTTATATAACATAAGTTACTGAAGAAGGGAAAACCATTAAGCAGTCCAACACAGAATCGTAACTCATGAGACAAAAATACTTTCCTGAAACCCTCAGGGGAGACTCATAACACTGTGTTACTCCAAGACATAGCTAGCATAACTGAGGTTTCACTTGCAGTCATTTAGTTCTGCACTAAAAGGAGGGAGATTAAATGAAAAGAAAATGGGTCAAAGTAGACGGAAATAGTTGTTCATGACTAATTGCATCCGCTGAAAAATTCTGTGTCATGTTTTTTTTTTTATTTTTTTATACCACCATAACTACACTCTATATTTGTATTATAAAGCCTATCTTATTGATCACTTATGATATTTCACAGACTGACATGTAAATTGTCAAATGTAACGACACATCAATATATTGAATGCACAATTTGTTCATTTTGTTTTGTAAGTATTCCCGGCAGATACAATCCTTACCAGATGCGAATAATGTTTGAATGTGGTCGGTACATCAATATCAGGACACAGTGACTTCTTTTTGATTGTGGAGACATACGTCAAATCATGACAATATTTTATTCGTTTGTTGATATGTTAATATAATTCTGACTTTTTTCAATTTAAAAATATCAAAGTCCAGATAACAAGTTGGTCTGCCTTTAGACATTTGTTCAACCAAGTTGTTTGGTTTTTAACATATAAAATAATCTCTATTTCTCACGAAAAGGTTCCATCTTTCTTGTGAGAAATCCATTTCCAATGCAAGTGGACATACTATTCAGAAGTATCATCTATTGAAATTAACTTTACATTATCCAATTTAAAATTTTAAATAATAATAATTTTGAAAAGCACTTTGTTGAAATGGAGATAGACCTCCACAGGGTTATGGTGCTCACATGATACAAACAGGAAGTTCAAAATTGGGCAAATGATATCCTTAGCAAATTTCTCATACAGATGCACTGAGGTGCATGCTAGATCCAACCTTTGAGTGCAGCTCACATTCTTCCGTATGTTCTTACCGGCCTCCTTTTAAAACACTTCACCTAAAGCATGCAATGCTTAGCCGCATGCTTTTTTTGTTGAAAACACTGATGGTAAGCATATGTTATATTCTCTGGGTCACTGAGTCTGTCCAGCATCTCATGCACATTCCTTGGTGCTGAGCTCACTTACGAAGAAGGAATATTTGTGAGAAAATATACAGGTCTAAAAGAAAAGAGGTCGGGCGTATGAACAATATCCCGATGCAACTGCAACAAGTTACCAAACAGAAGTCCTGAGCATGACTTGAGTGACAGACATTGGGTTGCATGACACTGTGACCCGTTTCTAGACAATGGCACCATGCCAGCAAACCCCTGATGTAAGGACATGAACTCAGAATGTCATGTGGACAGAGAAACATTCATTTCACACATCATGGAAACTTCCACATGAGTGCAAGGTGATCATTTTGTACACAGGGGACATTGAACTCCCTTACCTTGAGTCATTAATTACTGTTGTAGAGGTCACAATAGTTTGCAGTATGAAATAATTTATATTTACTTGTGTTGCAATAGCACTCACCCAATATGTTTTTTTAAAAGGAGAACTTTATTTATTTTTTTAATAAAGTAAAACAAGAAAAGATAGGATGTTGATGACAAAACCCCAAGGAGGCAAGGAGGGGCAATTTGCAAATATTGACACAGTATAAAAACACAACAACAAATAAATCATTCAAAGATTTACTGCTCACACTGCAAAGTAAAATTACATAATTTTTCCCTAAATGTAACATTTTAATAAGAGCATATGGAATACGCTGATATTTATCAGTCAAGAAGTCAGTCAGAAGTGACATTTGTTTGAAGTGCTACAGATATGAGATTACGGTCCAGTATTTTGACAAACATGTTAGCAATTTTCTAATTTTTCCCACAGGAAGACTTTGTGGTCATGTGGGAATCAATCTATCAATACAAAATTGCCTTGAACAATGTTAAGGTACTGGGCTGTACCACTTCCACGCACCTCCACAAGTATATATATGTATGTTGGGAGGGCACTGGTTGCTCATTCCACTTCAGAACTGCTTACAATTTCTTAAAATGTCGACATATCAGGGATGTGTAAGTACCATCGACTCATCTTATGCATCTGTTCAGAGAAACAGCTGTTCTACAGACAACTGGCTGCAGAAATCCTGCAGAGTGCAAGTTTACATCTCATTCTGCATACATAAATGGGTAGCTTATAACTCAACACACACAACTGTCAAACACTTTAAGTTGATGGAAAAAAAAGTTCATGTTAAAATATTCATGCAGTAAACTGAAATCCTTCAGAGCTTATAGAGTTGAACAGAAACATGATAAATGGGAAATAAAGTGTATGGCTTACATCTGCCCTTGCTGACCAAGGCACATAGATTAAGCAACCACTGAGTCAACATAGTCTTCAGTCAATACAGTGAAGCAAATTACACATGTAATGGAAGAAAATTCAAAACTACTTCACCTGGAATAGAGGCTCTGCAATGAAAAATCATGAGAACTAGAACGAGGCAACGTCATGAATCAAAACTTAAAATTGGCAGTAAACAGGCCACATGTGAGCTAAAATGAAAAGATGCTGACTGTTGTACTTACTTGAATACACAAGGCACACCTCACTTGCTGATCGTAGTGTAAGGTTTGAGCAGAGAATGACATGTAGCAGGATTACACTACGTGTTTGTTAACAATTCTTCGACCTGCTGTGAAGAGTACAGACTGTTTGATGGCCATCCCTCTGAAATAGAATCGGGGGGGGGGGGAATCACATGGCTCGGCTATTCCAAGCTGCTTCTGCATGCTGCTGAAGCGCTCTTGCACGCATGAGCATGGTCCCAATGTTGCAAGACTTGGCTGAAAGTGGACAAGTTTAGTTGTTTGTTTTACGTTTATAACTGATGGTGCATTCGCAGTTTATGTCATCTTTATGCAGCATTTGAGGAACAACAGCTCAGTAAGCTATAACTGTTAGCTGACCCCAAAGCCACACTTGGTTACTCATCATCAATGTAAGTGGGTTTTTTTTTTAAGTTATTGTTGTGAAATAACTAAATGCCAAAGGACCCTACATCAGAGAATGAATGAGCCAAGACCTTGGAAAGTTCAGTCGATTAAAAAGTACTGGGCAAAGAGTGGATGAAATTTGAGGAAAGAAGAGGCAGTGCCCATCTGCGGGGGTGTGCTCCTCTATAGCCAATGGAAACAGAGGATTAATATCTACCTTCTTGACATTTAACGTGGGCAAGCTAATGACAGAATTGCTCTCCATACAAGAACTAAATGACATGATTTATATGGCAGTAATGCTGGGCTGAATACAAAAAAAGAACATCAGATGGAAAGCATTTCAAAAAGCCCATCAACATTTGTCCCTGCAGTCACACTTCGCGTGAACACAGGGACATATAAAGACTTTCACAGCAGCTGTGTAATATAATTTCATCATTTTCACTGTACAGTTTGATGGTAATGTTTAATTTCGATATCTATATCTACATATACATCACTGTACGTTATGTTGATTTCATTTTCGTGTTTCACAGTCTTTCCGTTTCCCTATGCAGGCGTACGGATAATGAGAAAGGACAGGAGGCAACAGAGCAATGTTTCCTATTGCTCCCATCTGTTCCCCTGTTGTGCAGCTTTGTGTACACACGAAGCCTCTCAGCTCTGCAAGCCAGATAACATCATATGACAAGTCTATTATGATCATAAATATATGACGGCCTTTCACTGGAGCTGGGAAACATGGTAATAGATGCTACATGTCCTCTGTCTTGTAATACTTAAAATTGTTGAAACAAATTGGTTTTATAATTAATCAAATGAATAAATAAATAGGTTTTTGGATTTGACATTTGATTATGTACATTATTGATATGTTTTGCATAAAGTTACTGAATTGTGCAGAGAAAAGACATGCAATGAAAAAGAAAAAAAGTAAAAGAGAAACAACAAAAACATCAGCAGGAGCTTCTGTAATCACATCATTAATATTATCACAGTTACGATAATTGTCTTCACTGAGCTGGCACCCAAGCCTTTTTTATTGACGGTGAATAATAATTCATATTGAATGTAGTTATATCGGTGGAGTACAATAAAAATGCCTTTATTTGTCCCACAGTGGGGAGATTTCAAAATAATAATAATGATAATAATAATAAAAACAACAATAATACAAGACAAAGGATGAGTGACTGGCATTGTGTCCTTAAACAACTCAAACACAGTCAAGTCATACAGTTTAACTATTGTAGAAGTATAGAAACTAGAACTTTAGCAACCAACTCCAATCCAGCCTTTTCTTTGTTGCTTTCACAAAGTTTCCTAACTGCAAGGCATGTAAAATAACATTAGGCATGATGCTTCTGTTCTAGACTGCACTGTTATCCTGTTATCCTGTTTAGTGTGTTATTCTTTCAGGGTGGGGACATTTTGGCGGGGATTGGAAAGATGGCTAAAAATGCAACCGTTTCAGTAAAGAAAATTTACGTTTTCTGTTTTAAAAACATTTCAACTTCAAAAACACAGCTTCAGCTTTACTTTCTGCTTTTTCTATTTTACTAAATGTCCATGAGAGCACACCTCTGCTGTCATTGCTTTCAAATTTTTCCCCAAAAAAAGAAACCATTTTTTCCAATCTGTTTATATTTCAATTGTCATTTGTGCCCTTTATATTGTTAAGGAGTGTGAATATATAATCTTTGGCATTGAAAAGAGTTGAGAAATACAGAGACTGTTAAAATATCAAACTTTATGGAGCACAGTACCAGGATTCTATTTCAGAGGATAATCACTTCCTGAAGTAGAAATACACAGTATGCATAGTATAGCCAATGCCTCGGTCCCATGTTGTGTACACACAAGTCTATTTATTGCTGCCACAATTGCTCACACTTTGTCACCCTGCTCTGTCAAGCCAATGTCAAAAAAAACAACATGTGGCTTTTTTCATCTTATCTTCTAATGTTCACAGAAGCTACCCACAAATGATAGAGAGAACACGCTTTACACCGGCATTACTGAGCTTATAAAAATGTAGCCTTGAGATGCAGCGAGCAGGAAATACGAAGCCGCCACCAGAGTCTCAGTGAACCTGGAAAGCTTCCAGACACAAGTACGTTTGTACAAACCACACACACACACACACACACACACACACACACAGGACATCATCCACACCATGGCTGACCCACTTTCTTACCCGCTAAAATTAGATGGACTGAAAATGAGATATGGTCTGAACTGCCTATAGTCTGAAATGTCGCAGTCGGGTCCAAAAAAACCCTAATCCTATTAGTGAGTCAGAAAAGCAACACTTCATTAAAGTTGAAATTGTGTTTTTGAGAAAAAGATTTTCTGTCACCTTTCACAAAGTGCTGTTTTAAGCACGCAAGCTGTTGATTTATGCATGACGCATTCCATCACCACTTTTGATTTGCCTGTTCACTCAATGTCCACACTTTCACGCCAGCCCAAAGACATCAGCCTTCTCCACTGCAAACCCCAGTCCCAGTGTTTGTTGCATATCACATATGAATCCTGCAAAGTCGTGTTCTTATCAGACATTGCTGTGTAAAATTGAAATCAAGTTACATGCCTGCATGCAGGGCTGGACTGGCAGGCTGGCAAAGACGGGTCAGCACAACTGTCACTTTGGTTGACACAGTCCTAAACTTAACACTTGGGTACCTCAACTAAAAGACAGGGAAATATAAATAGAATAATAAGAAGGCAATGCAATGGTAATCTTATAATTCTTTGTGATTTAACGGCAATAATGAAACAACAATGATGCGAACGATTAAAAATAAGCTTAACTTCAGCACTTGCACCCAAGAAGACAATACAATGAACAGTAATCTGCACGATAGTCCAGAAGTTTTATAGAGATACTTCTTTTCAGTTTATGAGGATAGATTTCAAACATGACAAACATTACATTTTCAAATGCTTTTTTTGCCCTGAACTTTTCCGATTTGGTATTTTTAGGTAGTTTTCTTGCAAATATGTACAGTTTATTTATTTTCTATTTCTGGCATTTTCAAATTAGCTTTTTATTCTGCTAAATATTTTGTGGAAAATGTATTTGGATTTTTTTTTGTGATTGTTTGAATTTCAGGTACTTTCTCCTCACTTGCCAATAGCCTAGAGAAAGTCAACATGGCAGTAATTGGCCTATTTCCTCGATGTTAATTATTCCTTTGTTGGCTGCGAGACAGTATACATGCTGGCAGGGTTCTACCAACTGTTGAGTTTACAAAGCACAGAGCAAATACTACATTGCAACACCTTGTTGTGTAAACATATAGACAATGTGTGATCCATGGTTTAACTGGAATTAGTGTTGCGAAACACGGCCCGAACCAGTCCATTTGTACCCTGAATGGACGCAAGTAGACTGAGACGGACGTTGCCATTGTGTACGCAGCAGGGTGTATATAGAGCGAAATTTCGTTTGCATAGGCATCAGCTTCCAGCATCCATGTATAAATTACAGTAAATTGTGGGTTTGGTAAGTGGTCTATGTAAAACAATTCGAAAGTCATGAATAAGGGTGACAAAAAAGAAAATATCAAATAAATGATGTTTAAAAAAAAAAACAAATCAAGAAAAAAACAACATTTGGAGTAAAGAGGAAAAGTGGCTGGTGAAAGTGAAATAATGAAATCACAAAAGGTGACTTAATTATGAAAAACTGTGCCGTTAAAAAAAACGGATTTGTTTGTTTGCCTGGAAGCCAAAAGTTCAAACTTCCAAGTGACTAAATGAACGCACTGTACCATCACTGTGCAGCTTTTAGATTATGTGCAGATGAGAACATTGCAGATCACCCACACCCACCCACCCCCATCCCAGAGGTGAGGTGAAGCCCCTTCACCGATCGGGACACGAACCCACGGGAACCTCCAGCTCAGCCCTACAAACGGGCTGCAAGGCAAAACGTGCAATGCGGATCGGACGTGTCCACCGATCGATTGGACGCGTTTCCCTGCAGCTGTGCAGCTCTGCACCCCCCCCCCCCTGCAAAGAGGGGTCGCGTAGCAAGGGGCGCATTGTTTGCGTGCACGTGGCTGCAGGGCTGCGTTCCTTACCTTGGAGCAGAAATCACGCGTGGACGCACACGCCGCTGTCCGACCCAGTATTCAGAGAAGTCAACCGGGAGATGGAGACCGGGCAGCTCTGTGATCGGCAGCAGAGGTTGGTGTGAGAAGTGATTGGAGGTCGCGCCGCAGTGCCTGTTGAAGTCCCTCCGGGCCAGCGCGCCCCGCCCGCCACTGACGGGACACTCGATTATTTCCACTGACTCGGGTCTTGGCGAGTCACTTCCCAAAGAGAATCGGATGTTTGACTCACCGAGTCAGTCACGCTTTGTCTGAGCAGGGCGGCGAGTGATTCGTTCGTTGAGTTACTGAGTGAGTCGTTCGTTTTGTGAGCGACTAAGTGATTCTTCGTTCACAACTCATTGCACGGAGGGAACCGTGAACATGGATTGATACAAAGAAAACAAAACCGTTGCTCTTACATGGATAATACATTGATTAACTTGATATAATCATACAAATGCAGTTAGAATAACTGCAGCACAAGGTTGACTTGTTGTCTAGTCTCTTATTTGTAGTGAGCTGGCTGGCTGGCAGGGTACACTGAGGCATGGAATCATGGCTGGTGTCAGTACAGTGACCCTCTGGTTTTGGACAATTCGTCCGCGACTCGCACATCGTTACCTCACAGTTGCGCAATCCGCTCGTCTGAAACCTCCGTGACAGATACACGCCTCGAGTCTGGAAACATTTGAGGAATTTATCATGAATGACCCCCGTGACCCCTCCACGCCAAAGGGAGTGTAAGGATGAGAGCATTTAACCCCCCCCCGCTGAATAATGAAAAAGACTTAATTTGGTTTATTTGTGGGGACAATCGCAGTTCCCCTTCCCATTATGGACCGGCTCCTCGCCTCAGGGTGAGGGCAAAGTGGAGGAGGCCCCCCCAAAATAAATAAATTAATCAAATCAAATCAAATTTAAGAAAAAAAAAATCAAGAAATGGGACACCACACATTTTTTCATCTGGTCAATAAATGCTAACATGACTATATAAGATGGATTATTGGACTGGCCCTTCATAACCTGTCCCAATACACAAATGCAAAATCACAAGGCTGACTGGCCGAATTTTGATTTGGGGAAACTTCAAGATGCATTTACAGTGTTTTTTTGATTTGCATCTCCTCCTTTCCACAATTTTTTTTTCCTCTAAAAATGCCGCAGAACAGCTTTATGTGTCCGTAGAAAGGGTAGACTTTACAAGTCTCTAAACACGACCAGACAAACATTACAGATCATGTAAACATAGTTATGACTGGAAGTCACAATATTTTATTTGGAACAGAAGAGGAAAAAAAAAAATGAATGTAACCTTGCAGTGATCTTTTGTTCTGAACGTACTGCAGTTACAACTTTTTATTGAAGAATCAGTTTATCATCTGATGGGCATTTCCAGTTGCAACTAGTTTCCTTCTAGATATGCATTTGCACAGCTGAGTACCTGGGCTTTACCTTGTTAAGTAAGAAAATCACATTTGTCTTGGGGTCAAGCGACCGAGGTCACTCGAGTGACATTTTCATTTCGTAAAGACACCAATGACTCAAAGTGGATGTGGTGAAAAAGGAACAAAGCAACTTAATTTTACATGAGCTTGCATTAGGCTGATAGACTGAGACAAAGCAAGAAACTTTCAAGTGCAAATTTTATTCACAGGCAATCAGAATTCTAGCTAAAACAAAACCTAGAAATCCAAACACAAAACTCTCAGCTCTGGTCAATCGGGTGGTGAGATGAGAGGAATGGGAAGCTTAACTCGGCTTAAAAAGTCTTTTGGCACGTACAGAAAAAGAACGGCTGGGGAAAGAAAACAGTAAGGTGAGTAGAATGAATATTTTTTGAAAAGTCAGGTTGTTCAGTGTCAATTGAAAGATCCGACTTTTGCCGACGGATGCCAGACAATTCTTGTCAAAGATTTTAAACTCCCACAAAATTCAGCAATTAAAAGACTACCATCCTGTATAAGTTAGAAGTTGTTTTGTGTGGGTATTATAGGCCATTTTTAGCCACATCACCTTTGTGTTAACAGGCATATTAAGACACCCTTATATACAGTATTGACAATATTTACATTTTTACTGCGATTTGTTTGCATCAGTTATGGATCCTTTGTCAGAATCTGACTGCATGATGCTAAGACTTATAATGCATTCAACACAAGAAAAGACAAATCACACTTTCCCCTCATGGTTCCCTCTATAACTTGGCTTCCCAAAGTGTCTTGATGTCTTTGATTCCCTGCTCTGCTGCCATGGCAATGATGTGGTCCAGAGCATTGACCTGCCCCAACATTTTTACAACGTCTTTGATTTTTTCCCTGTTGGAAAGGAAGACGTTTCATTAGAAGTCACATGGACGATGGCAGCACAGCTTAAAAGATGTGATCAAACACACTGAACAGTGCAGCTTTACAGCTTCAATATACAGCGAGACGTTTTGCCCTGTCTATTTACACACTGAACATAAGAGATCTTACTTTGCCGCCCGCCGGTCGAGGTCAGATCCCCCCAAGCTGCTTCGGTACAACGTATTGCCCATGTGGGCGAGGTAACGGCAAAATGGTTCCATCTGGGGCAGCGTCTGCTGACCCTTCAGGCCCGAAAACCACTGTGCTGGTAAACAGTCTATCACCTGGAACAAGTGCAAGAAAGGGCAAATAAGAATGAATCACTGTTTGACAAGACGTCACTGAGCCAAAATTGCACACATTTTCAAAAAAAAACAAATGGGCTTTTCTGAGATGCCTGAATAACCACAAACACCTCCCGGTGGATAAGCAGATTTAGGTTCTACAGCTTAGTTTGGTTCAACATGTGAGCTATTATGATGTTGTGTTGCTACCAGACACACCTGCTGCACACCTGACACGCACACTTGGTTAGAAGCTGGATATCGGAGTAATTAAATGAAAGTCTGGTAAAGTAAGTCAGATTGGCTTAACAGATACAGTACTGTGGCTACTTTAAGATCGACATCTTTGTTATGTCATGGAGGAAAAATAAAAAACAAAACTGTTCTCTGTCCTTTTGGGTTATTGACTCTTGTTTTGGGCCTTATGTCTTCTTGTCCTTGATTTACTTCCATGTTTTCCAGGATGTCAGAATGAAAAGCTCATGAGTAGATCATTGATTAGTCACATTTAGGAGTCACCAAATATTTGGCCGCCTCTGTTGCCTGTGGTCTTGGCACACATTAAATCAGCAGTGAATAATCATATAATTCATGAAAAGGAATCAATTAACTTGGCAAAAAATTACTGAGAAATTAATCAGAGCATACAACGCATAAATTGGTCAGCAATGTGTTAGAAAAATGAGGTTAGCAAGTGGTGACAAGAAAAGGATTAGTAAAGTGCAAGTTAATTTGCAATATTAGGAAATATTTTAAAGATTAAAATTATAGATTGCAAAGAGTGGATCAGTAATGCTGTGCCAAATACATTTTATCACATAAATAGAACTTTTAATCATTTAATTAAAAGTGAAATTAACGACTCCTAACTGTGCCAGACAAACTCATATTGTTATTTTAAGATGGGCGACGGAACACAGGGAGATTCATTTTATCCCATGTCACCGAGCCTTAATTAAATGTACTGCTTGACACGTTCAAATTAACGATGATGTGATTTAACAAGCAATAAAACTCAATTAATCCCTTGACCACAGAAGGATCCTCATAATTGTGAAAAACTCAGAAACTCAGAACTGATGAGTGAGGAAAAGGCATTTAAACTTCATGGTCTATGGCGTTTGATCTGGGTTGAGACTAAGAGCTGGGCTGAAGATGTTCGATCTGCTTTATTAACTACGCCAAATACATAAGCAGAATCTGTTACACAAGATCTATATGGGAATTGCACCTTTGAGGCAGGAATTGAAGCTTGCTGTCTAGTAGACAACAGCTAACAATCTAAATTGAAAGCCTTTTGATGACGGTTTCTGTACGCAGTAAGTATGGATGAAAAAGTTTGTTTCCTACCTTCTGGGACTTCTCAACATTATCTTCACAATTGTCTGAGGTCTGCAGGGCAGAGAGTATATATCTATTGAGAGTGCTGTCTAACGCCAGGTCTCTCAGGCAGGGACTGGACAGGATCCCTTCCCACTGCAGGACATTACCCATCAGCTACAAACAGAGACCAGAGGGTTAGACTCTATCCATGCAGAGCAGACAATTAGGTATCGTTCTCTCCCCCCCTCTCTTTCGTTCAACCATTTCAAGAAACTAAATGCTTGAATTAGATCAACATTATTGGTGAGAATAAGCAAAGTGAATTATGTAGCTGATTAAGTTAATAATGAATTGATTCGATGAAAAATTAGCAGAGAAACTGTTTTTTTAAAATAGTTATTTTGTGCACAATAACATGAGCAAATATGCAATAACATAACCCTCTGAAACTTGAAAAAGACTGAATGTCATCTAAAAATGATACAAGCAATGTTGCTTCAACTCTTAATTTACCTTCACACACGTCCAGAACTGTCTCTGATAGAACAAGTAGGGGCCGCTGTTTTTGTTTTCCAGCACGCTATATGAAAGCAAAGCACAAATACAGACCATTACCAACTGGGTGAAACAATGATAACTGGACTAGCTCAAAAACATAACAAATTTTAGTGCATACTTTTTGGGATAGAGTGGCAGGAAGACATCTTCATCCAGTGTCCGCCTTGTTCGAAAGACAACTGTTCTCAACAACTCCTGATAATCACAGAAAAATTAAGGAATGTTATGATTTTAAGTGCTTGAATAGACAAGAGTAATTCTCACTTTCAATAAGAGAGTAGGTGTTACCTGTGTATATCGATTGTCCCCGTGCAGCACAGTGGGGTAGCCTTTCATCAGTCTGTGAATGAAGCCCACCAGCCGGTTGGTCTGACTGCCTGAAAGCGGATCCCACACTTGCTCTGCCAACACTGCATCACACATAAACATGCAGAAAAACATTAATGAATTTGGCCAGAAGGCATTGCCAAGCAAACCCTTTTTTTAAAATGTATTTTATTATTATTATTTTTTTAACTATAGCTGCAAATGGATGGGTTTCTTTACCTGTGAGCTTAGAGAGGATGACCTTTTCCACAATGGCGGGGAGGAGGCTGATATCGCCATCTCCTTCATCCACTATAATGTTCTCCTCAAACCCATAAAATAACAAAGACTCAAACCAGAGCATATATTCGAAATTGGCACACTGCGCCTGGACAGGAGAAGAAAAAGTGGATTTCAGTATTTCTCAATCGCACTTCTAAAAGGAAGTGTCAAATAATTTGCTTTACCTCAAGAGGGTTCCATGTAATCAGCTGCAGACGGACCAAGGGGTTAAAGAGTTTGGGCAGACAGAGGCCGATGTAAGCCTCTCGGTAGCAATCTGCATATTCTCTCCTCCACACTTCAAAATGGGACTTGATGCAGTCAAGGGAATGAAAGTCCTCCACCACATCCTCAAATACTTTTTTACACTCTCTGATGATACGATCTTAACCGAGAAAAGAAAAGAGAAACCTCTGAGTAATCATCAACTAATAACAGATTCATATTTTTGCAAATTCTGCCGGTTGCGATGCTGTTTTAAATTACGCACCTCTCTCCATATTGAAGCTCGTAATGTCAGTAGAGGTCTCCTCATCGTCAGATGATAAGCCTTCGTTATGCTCAGCCCTCTTTCCGTTCTGCTCCCTGGCCTGTCGCCTTCGAGTTCTATGGGGATTAATTCAAAAGCAACGACGCAACAGACAAACAGGTGTGATCAGACACCCTAAAATGTCAAACTTTGGGGCTATATTTATACAGCAAAACAATACTTCTAAAACTACATGAAATACTGTTACATAATTATTTTATTCCACTTTAACATTCTGTTTATGTATTGACTCCAAAGCCATGTAAATTATGTCTTCATAATTTACCATGCATGCTTACTTAACCATACTAATCATGATAGGGATGAGTGTTGTACAAGTGACCTTTTTTTGCAATTTCACAATGATCAGGATTTCCCTTTGCCTCAATGGTAAATGATGCTGCTATAACTACACGGCAACCCTTTATTCCTTTCTATTCATTTCTTTATCTTTTTTTTTCCCCCTCTGGGAACATCAGATCTTGGAAAGTCATGGTTAGGGTCTTCTAAAGTAAACAGTTTCCAAATTTCCTGTATTTATAAACATGAGCAGTACAAAAATGTACTCTGTTACAACTGACCCCATGCAGTACATCATGAAACATCTGTCTTGCAGTCTTTTTAAACTCGACATCTTACCGTCGCGCCTCTCTTTCTGCGATCCTCCTTTGTCGACTGTGCTCTTGGTATGCGGCGCGATCTCGGCCGAACGAGTCTAGATTAGGAGCCATGACAGCTTTATCTGCAAGAGACAGGATCCATATTAGGGCCCCGAATTAAATGTTGAGACAATCCATAACTCCACACTTGTTCTGACCATCTAGCATCTCATACAGCGAGTGTGTTAAAATTTGGAATAGTTTAATTTCTTTTTAAGAACCATGTAAGAAAACCTGTTTCACGAACCATGTTACAATGTTGAGCTGATCCTTGTCTTATTTGGCACTTCGAGCAGAAAACATCAGCTTTGAGTACAAACAATTTTAGAAGAAATGAGACAATCATTTCCTAGTCACTTACCTGGGTGAAACTTGCTACAAGTTATAAGGACAGGCAGCAAGTCACAAATTGTTCTTTTATTTGTCATCTTTTAAGTGACAATCATTGCCACCGTAACGGAGCTACAACCGCCCGCTTCCTGTGAGTCTCAGCCATTACAGAGCAGCTGAAACAGCTACTCCATTAAACATTTTCCCTGTGTAAACATACACACTCACTCACAGTCAAACCGCAATCATTCATCGCACTCATGAAGGGAACATAAGAGAAGTGGGAAATGCTGACAGTATGCAATGTGCGTGCACCCGCACGCGCCCGCACACACACGCACGCACGCACGCACACACCGTAAACACTGACACACACAGAACTAACGAGGCCGTTCAAATAAATCATAAAAACCTTCAAGATGGACTGACTTGAAAGGCTTGCAAACTCCGACGATTCATCTTTAATATCATCCTGTCTTCTCTGGACAAGTCTTGAGGCCCGTTGCCTTAGTAACTGGTGCATGGCAGCCTCCAGCTCCAGGACAGCAGGCACCTGAAAGATATGATGCCTTCTGTGACCTCTGACCCAAACACAAAGCAGGGCTCCGAGTCACTGGATTGTCTTGCTGGTGGGAGAAGAGGACCGTGATGGACAATATAATACTGGAACCAGAGCATGATTAGTGCGGGGTGAAAATACATCTTTCTTGAAAAGAGGTTTGAACTCTTTCCATTTACAATTCAGCCAATAGTTTATCAGGAAGCTTTTACAAGCCAATTGGAAAAACTCTCTAAAATGAATGGACCACAAAACAATTTGTGATTTTGACTGAACACTGACAATATTCAGTTCCAGCCTTAGAGAGGTGACTTCCACGCTAACTGATGCTGACATTGGTTTGTAAGCAGGGTGTGTCGAACTATGTGTCGAGTCTCCTGACTGGTTTTAAAAAACAAATAACGGAGTTCAGTAAACACGTGGACATCTGGAATTCTCTTCTTTTTTTCCATAAAGCGGATGTTCTCTGCTCCTGCAGGACCATAATCAATTGTTAAGACAAACACTTAGTTACCACCACTGAGTCAAACAGAAATATAGTATGGAATGTGTGTGTGTGTGTGTGTGTGGGGGTGTTTAAGAAGCATTCTATGAATATGGTTTCATGCAACTCCTCTTTGGTTCATAGAAAAAAGGACACATTGCTGCTCCAGCCAAAGACTGCCAGAAATGAAAGGTAGCTGTTATGACTGGGCATTTCTTTCAGGTTTGTAACTGAAACAATTGATGCAGAAATTCTTTCTGAAATAATATTTCAAGTCATTGTTTTTTGTCACACTGGCTTGAGGGTTCAATGAACTAGCATTAATAAGAGCTGTGTCAGAATTACGCTTTGAAATTGGAAGGAATGTATTAGTTTCAATTTCTTCCGATCCATATCATGTGGTCAGGGATCACAAAGACACAAGACAGAAACTGCTAATCGCACAGCAGATAAATTCTCCCTTACCTTTTCACTGAAACACTCAAGCAAGTCTCCAACATACCCTCGCATCTCTTGCAAGAATTTATATTGATCTGCATTGTCATTGGATGAGCCCTCCAGCTGCTGTATGGTGCACTCAGACGCTGCAAGGTCTTCTTCAATCTGCTTGTAGCGATTGGCATTTGCGTCATGGCCTGCACACATTTGCTTGAGCCTACAGACACATGGCATACAGGAAAGACAGTAAGCAGGAACAACTTGGGATTCTGCCGCAGACCAGCATGGCAGTTATTTTACTCTTAGCGGAATACTCTGAGTGCATAAATCACTTCAGAGCGCTTTTGGCCAGTAAAAAGACATTACAAGAAAGCTTAATGTGAGGAATTAATGTAAACTCCCTGGTGCAGGCATTCCCTCTCTGGCTCTTAGATCTGTTGGTAGCTTCCAGGGCCATCAAAACCACAGCACAGATTTGCTGAGCTGATGACTGATATTAGAAGGTGGTCTCTCATTTAACCTACCTATCCTGCAGGCGTTTCTTTACCAGATCAATGGATACTGGGGTTAAGTCACTAATAGAGGCCCCAAAGTGAACAGAGCCATTGTCTGCTCGGCCAGCTGGCTTGCCAGTCTGTGGAGTGACTGTGCTGTAGGTAAAAGGCATGTTGTAGGAAGAGCTGTAAGGCTGGATATCGTAGCTGTTCTGATAGTAGGCCGTGTTGTCTTCTGGCTGGCTGCTTTGGACCTAGTCACGAGACACAATGCAAAATATTTTTTTATCACTGTGCATGCACGTTTTATGATCAAACATTTTATGTGTCTCTCCTAAAACTTTTATAGTTTTACAGACTTTTAATATCAGTTATTTTGACGTTAAATTTTGCTAGATCTATTTATGAATGACATGACAATGATCTTATAGGATCTTATAAATGTGCACAAATATTTTTCACACATTATTGGCGACATTTATAAAACAACAAAAGTATCGACGTAAACAGTTTTCAGAGCGATACAGAATTGTGCAATTACTTTAGAGCCCTACAACGTACCTGGGGTATACTGATTCCTTTCCTGATCTGCTCCTGCTCCCATCGGCTCACCTCCTCATCTTGACCTGCATCCAATGCCTCGTCATCACTGCCTTCAATACCTGTGTATGCAGGGGAGATAATTCAGCCTGAATCACTGAGTGAAATTAGCAGTCTATCATCAATGGGTCAGTGGAGTACATTATTTTGGTACCTATCTCCTCTGCTATCTTTTGCCTTTGGCTTTTGCTCCGGACACCACTGAAACGGATCCTCTTCTCCTCCTCATCTTCGTCGTCGCTGGCGTCTTGGTCTTCTCGGGTTAGTCTCTTTTTAGGGGTTTCAGTCTCCACCAGCGGCATCTCGCCTCCCTGCTCCCTTGCAAGCTGCCGTCGCTTTCTGGCAGCATGGATAAATGCTGCATCTGGGATCTCCCCTTGGGTGAAGAGAAAATGTATTAGGGCAGTGCTGGAGTTAAATTATCTGATGGAGAAAATAAAAATGTTTGTCATACCTGGCCTTAGAGTACTGAGTGAGGAAAGTGTGTTGAAAGTTGCTCCAGTGTTTTTGCTCTTGGACACTTGACTAGGCATTTGGCCACCCTGACTCTTTGTGTCTTCCTCCTGCTCATCAGTACTGTCCACCTCCATCTCCTCTTCCCCTTGTTCACCACTAATTTTACAGACAACCTCCTCTTTGATGGTAACCGGAGGTTGAGATGGAGTGTCTAAGGAAGGAAGAGGTAGATATATCAAAAAGTTTGACATTTTGCGATCTCCTTCTGACTAATTGTACAAAGCTTACATCACTGAAATCAAGAGCCTTCTAAAATAGTTGTTGTCAATGACAGCACAGTGCAAATTCTAATGGCTACATTCAAAAATGAAAGCTATTGATTTCCTGAATGTTAGCCAAAGATAGGCGAGCTAACTAAAAGTATCAAAATCAAGTCCTGGGGCATAATAACTTAAGTGGCATTCAATTTTAAGATCAATATCAGCTTGCATTACTGAAATGACATTTTCTATAACAAGCCCTATTCAAATTGTGATTGGAAAATCTAAACACTAAATATCCAATTCATGCCTCCCCATAATTGGGTTAAAATTACACGATAGCATGGTAGCATCTGGGTGCGTATTGTCTCAGTTCTGCACGCTGTGACTATCAGGTGCTTTAATAGGATGAATTGACTCTCCTGCAGAGTCTATGAGATAAACATACTCCCGGTGTGACAGCAGAGGTGACAGATGCTCAGAGGCATTTGGGGGTGAATGGAAGACTTTCCCACCTGATCTGGGTTCATGTTTGACCGTGCCGCACTTCTCCAAGTCTTCCTTGTACTCTCGTTTTAGCTGCTTGACGATCTTCTTGCTGTGATTGGATTTTTTGACCCTGAACACCTCGGATCCTTCTGTCAACACATGAGAAGACGGTGTTTGAGCCACCAAAGCACACACATTACCCGTGATCGACCTGGCGATACTGCTAGCATCGTTAACCTGCTAGCCGGACGACAACGTTACCTTCTTCGTCGTCAAAACTCAGCAAACTCGCTTTTGCGGGTGCTGCCGCAGGAACCGCTTCTTTGACTTTCTTCTCCCGTTTCACGGCCTTAACACTGTTAAAAATAGCCGACACGCCGTTGGTTTGGCGGTTATCCGCGCTGCCGGATGCTAGGCTAACGCCGCTGTTGGTCTCCAGAAACGGGACTTCCACCACAACGGGCCCAAAAAGAGTCGGCGCCAGCAGCGGCTGCTGCTGCTGCTGCTGCTGCTGCGGACTCTGCTCCGGCTCGTCCTCGTCGGAGTCGTTTCTTCGCCGGAAGTTAGCTCGTTTCGCCTTTTTAAACATGCTGTTTCTTTGCTAAGTACAACTGCGCATTTCCGACCGTATGGCATCAACGTGTCGTGCTTAAAGCGGAGGAGGATTATTTCCACGGTTCCACGCAGCCATTTTCTCTCAGGTAACCCGTTTCTTCTTCGTTCCCTACGTTCGGGGCGCCTGTTCCAGAGAGACGCTCAGTACTGCCCCCTGCCGATTGAAGCGAGTGTGTGCACACTTTAGTTGGAAACAGAACTTGGTTTTCCTTTCTGCTGTTCCCTTTAGAGGTCGCCACAGCGACTCATCTACCCGCATCTAACCCTACTTTGACCGATCCAGCGTGAAAGCCAATTGTTTGATTTGCCTAATAAGTCTGGCATAGGTTTTGCATCGATGCCCTTCCTGACACCGGGGACCGGCTCAAAGGGAACGCTGGCCTGTTTCCCCTCGGGACTGCGGTGTAGATCAAAACAGGACAAACAATATGAGCAACAAAGGAAATAGTAACTAATTGGGGGCTGTGGTTCAGCCGGTCATGTGGGCTTGCCTTCATTCAGAAGGTTGGTTGTATGACCCCCTCCCATGGCTTCATGCCGAAGTGCCTTTGGACAAGACACTGAACCTTCAGTTGCTCCCGATGGCCTACTTTGTGTGCCTTTTATGACAGCTCAGCAGCAATCAATGTGTTAGTAGATGCGTGTAATCTAGTGTAAGGTGCTTTGAAACTGCAAGGTGTGAAAGTGCCATATACCTGGAGACCATTCATTCATTCATTCATTTGTTTATTCGTTGTCTATACTGCTTATCCTGCACACAGGGTTGTGATGGTGCCAGAGGCAATCCCAGCTGAAGACTCTTAACTGGCCATAGGTGGGAATAGGAGTGAATGAGGACCCTGTACTCGACAGCCCAGAGTGAACCCTGCCCCTTGCCCAGTGTGATCTGAGATGGGATTAAATGGGTTGATGTAAAAAATTAATGCAAGGTCAAAGTCTTTCTTAGACTTTAAGAATTGATTTAAAGGAAGCCCCAAATTTGCCCTGGCATAGTTCCTCTTGCAGCATGTAACAGAACCTCAGAGGTTATTTTTCAAAAGCTCTGTTCCCTTTGCTCTTCAGCTGAGATTCTGTTAAGGATGGCATATCAATCAGTTTTAACAGGGTCTCATGAGAATAAGATCTCAGTCAGTCCATTAAGAGCCTTTAAGGGTGATTAAAAAAACCTCGAAGTCAATTCTTAATTGCACAGGAAGTCGGGAAAGGGGATGCGGACCATGAACCGATGACTCAGGGTAAAAGCAAGACGGTTGTATCTTAAAAAGTTTAAATGGATGGAACTCTTGTAAAGTTCCTGACATGTCAGAAAAAAATCTTGAAATGTTCTCTAAAGTTGACATCCATCCGACAGTACACACAGATTCATTGCAATGGACTTCATGCATTACGAAAGAAGTCCAGTAGATGGCAATATTAGATTTGTCTGTGACGCATCGTGAAGATCACAAAAAAAATCACCTTTTCACCAAAAGGGTCATCAACATGGCGTGTTGTCAGAATTCTACATTCATTTTGGATGTGTCTTTGAATTTTCCTCACATTTAAATGATGTCCTTTTCATACAAATTAAGGTTGTTTTTCAGCAGACTGATGCTTTTGTTTAACGCTTTTGTGTGTAGGATAAAGTCTCAGCCGTGACATGTACAACGAACATCATAAACATCATCTATCATTCATATAGAAAAAAACTCCTTGTTGGTTTTCCTAGATCTCGATGTTGCATTCCTCATGGTTTTACCATAAAACAAACTGCACAAATGCAATGTACCTGAATATTCCAGATCATTTAAAAATTTGGGGAAGTAAAAATTATCTTCGGAGTTCCTCAAGAGTCAATCATAGGCCTCTCCTATTCAGTATCTTTGGCACACATTGACCCTGATATCTACTCGGTATGTATCCTGCCAATATAACGGGTATGAATGGAAAAGTAACTGAAAAATGTCATAATTACTGTTGTTGTTTTTATTTACAACAAAGACCATTAGAATTTAATGTTTCATTTAGGTCCCTGGTTCAATTCCGACAGGGGGCCTTTCTGCGTGGAGTTTGCATGTTCTCTCCCTGTCCCCGTAGGTTTCCTCTTTGTTCTCCGCTTTCCTCCCACAGTCCAAAAACATTCAGTAGGTTGATTGGTGACCGAAGTTGCCCTGAGTGATGGGGCAGTATAAATAATGAACGAATGACTGATTGAATATGTGTGTACCTTGACTCTGTAGCTCTTGAATTACAACACAAGCCAGAAATCTTGGCATAATAATTCATATTAGGCGCTAATGTTAAGTCACACTAAGGTAAATACAAAATCAGTTTACATAACTACATCTTTTCCCTTAAAAAAGAAGAAAACATTTTGGTACAATTTTTAATGTATTCAGTTTAAAGGGATTTTAATGTACTATGATTGTGCCTACACAGCAGGGAATCAATTAGACAGCTGAAGCCCATTCTTGATATTGCAGTATGAGTCATCCCTAAAAACAAGGATGTGGATCACATTACACACTCCTTAAATCACTCTTCTGGTGCCCTGCATGTTAAAGGAAATGTTTTTAAAATCCCATTCCTTGACAAAAACTCACTCTGTGGACTGTGGCCGAAATACATCTCTAATTTATCACTACCTTATGAAGCATTCACAGCCCTGAGGTCGACCGAGCCAGAAATATTCAGCGCAAGAACCAAACAAGGTGAAGCAGCTTTTCAGTTCCTTCATTCCCTTCCAGTGAAAAAAAAAATATTCAGAGTACTCTAAAAATACTTGCTCATTAGCCAAGTGCCTTCTTTTGACACTTCAGCTATACATCTTCTAGCTTCAGCCTTTGCTTGTTCTGTGATATATGTGCATATTACATTAGATTACTATATTTTCTTTGCTCTGTAAAAGTGCCTGATTTCTAGCTGGCATTGTAAAAACAAAACATCCGAACCCGCAATACAGTGGAATTTTTCTTGATATATAAATAATACAAATATCAGTCATATCTTCCGATAAATAAATACCTGAAAAAGTTAAAATAACCCCCAAAATAAAACTCAAGAGAGTCAAAAACATCCTTTTACCAAATTATAAATTTGCTTTAAATGATATGCGGTTTTATGAAAGGAGCCTATGATGACTTCAGAAAAAGAAATCCTAAACCCAAAATTTTCAAGTAGACAGTTTGACAAGTTTCAGTACACACTTAAAGAAAGTGTCTGCAGACACTTTGATCTATGGAAGTTTATTTCTAAGCAAATGCCATATTTTTGGTTTGGAAACCTTCATTAGGGCAAAGTAAAAAACAGGTTTTACTGTGCAATGCAATGGTTGCGCCACTGTGGTTCTTAAATCAGCAGAAACTCAGGCAGAGTCTGCCTGTTGAGCATATCTATCTATCTATCTATCTATCTATCTATCTATCTATCTATCTATCTATCTATCTATCTATCTATCTATCTATCTATCTATCTATCTATCTATCTATCTATCTATCTATCTATCTATCTATCTATCTATCTATCTATTTATTTTGTTTATAGACATTATATCCACACACACACACACACACACACAATTTATATATTTACATATTCATGCATATGTGATGCGATGTGATTAATGGTCTTAATGCATAGACCTGGATTAACGCTTGATTTCTACAGTATGTAACATGTTAAACACATTATTGATAATGGAAGAGTTGAGAGGAGCATGTCTCTACAGATCAGATAATATGTATTCTGGACTTCGACAAGCTATAGTTCCTTTATTAAATGCCAGACATGTGTGATGCAGTTAGTTAGGGTCATTACAGAGCCATTATTTAACACAGTGCAGTCTTCGCTGTAGTAGTGATAATAACTGCTGAAATTAAAGTGTCAGCATAGATGAGGCTGGAGTGATATGTTGTGATTAATTAATGTCAAGATGACCCTTTGCCATTAAAATGATAATTGGAGATAAATATCTCCACAAAATATCTCCCAATTAATGCGAGCATTTCAGATTTTAAAGTCCCCATGCCCTTTCTCCTGATGACACATTCATCACGGTGGAGTAAAGTTGGTGGAGCAGAAAGACCATGCAATCCATCAGTGACTACCAATTGACAATGGAGTCATGTTCTATTTAATTCACGGATTGAATATCTGGGAAAAGCAACTAAATTATTCCATTTGCAAATGAATATCAAATCAATTTGGGCAATGCAGTATGTGAATGCGACATTTTCAGTATTTTTTATGATCAACTAACAAAACAATCACATCTCTTGTGCTCACGTTGTTCAGGAATGTTACTTTCCCCCTTTGATAAATGCCAGAATCTATATTTGATGTGTTTAAGTCGGTGCAATGTTGATGCGAGTTCTATATTACTGACCCCTTGAAGAAAACCCATGTCATGAACTCCCTTCTAGGGTCCTTCAAGTCGAACTGGTCACCACTAAAAAGCAGCACAAACCAGGAGTCATTCTGGAGTTAAGTGACCCAGGGAGTTTTTTTCGAGCTCCAATTAAGCTGTCCTTTACAATTTCAATTTTGGAATTCTTGTGAAAGCCCCTTGGTGGCACTGTTGCTTCTTGTGAGCCGGCGTTTGTGTTATTTGTGGTGGCGATACCTCCATACTTCACTCATACATAAATACTAATGAAATACAATGACATTTCCTGATCCATTCAATGTATCCGAAACACACCAGCATGAATAAAGATGGCATCAATACTGCATTTCAAAAGTTCATAAGGCACATCAAATTACCCCTCTCGTTCCTGGGAGAAGGCTCTCTCAATGTGACCATTTGAGGTGATTATTTGTATAAGAAAAGCATCTTAATTTGTGCGGGACATATCTCATTATTTGGTTAGTTGTTGTGTGTGCAGGGGAGCGTGGTGAATGGAGAGCACAGTATGTCTTTCTTCTTTAAGTAGAGCAGCAGGAGTAATGCCAATTTAAATTGCCCGGCAGGAGACAGTGACTATAAAAGCAAAGTTATGGAAGCTGAGGTTTCATTTGCACTGATGGAACAAACATCAAGGTTGAATAACTTGGCTTATTAAATACACAGTGTGCATGTCAAGAGGTAATGAAGATGGAATGAGATTAAAAAAAGAGGCACTCTAATGGAAGGGCAGGAGGACCTGCACCTTCCACCTTTTACAAAGGACTCCTATTAATGCAAGGTTATGTATATTAGTTTAGAGAAAATTAGGGTCTCAAAATTCATCTGTTAGTTTCTTTTGTTTATAGTCATCTTTCACTGTATGTCTGCAAATGAAACACCCAGTATTGTTAGTATCCACCGATGCGTTCGTGTTTTCTTGAATCATTTGTCCTCCTAAAGATATATAATTAAAATCGTGGAATTAGGACTCTCAGGTAATATCATACTTTGAAATGATGATCCACATATCAAACCGGATAACTAATTATTCTTATCTAACGGGGATCGGGAACCATTTGGGTAATTTTTATTTAGATTTGCTGTGCATGCTCTCTGCAAGCAGAGTATATTTCAGTCTGAAAAACAGCCACACATGCCATTGTATACTAATGTCGCTTTTGCTTCTAATTAATATGGTAGAATTAAATGTAACTTTAATCTGGATTTTTTTTTTTTTTTTTAAAACAGAAGTACTGAAGTACACATAAAACACAATTAAATGCAAGCCTGCCCGTTCTGACACCTCCTTTCCACCACAACAGAGACGCTTTGATGGAATAATTATTTTTTAAAGTTGATTTATTGAGAGCATATGTGTATATGTGACATGATGCGAGTGTTTTACAGGAGTTACACATCCAGGGCTTCGACACGCCCCGGAAAACCTCTCAAAAAAAGTTTTGACAGACCTGACAACTTGTCCAGTTGAAGGAAGTACATGGAAAAGAAGAGAATAAACAGAAAGCCCTGGAAAATGTTCCATTGTCTTGGACAGTTATCGAAATATATTCATGTATTTTCTTTTATTCTGCCACCTATCAACTGAAAAAATCAACTACATATCAGCTCATAATTGCTATGAGCTGATACGAGTTCTCTTGCAAAAATCTTCCTTTTGTTGTAGCTGATGTGATGATAGATATTTTCTCATTCACAAGGTCCTTCCAATCATCGTTTTTCTTTAGTATTTTCATCAGAGCATTTTCAAAATCATTGCAAAATTCCATTAAATAAGCTTTAATAATCAGCTAAAAACCCAACAAATCCCAAATCTAATGGCAAACACATCGGCAAGAAATTATCTGCAGAATCAGAATCAAACGTGTTAAAATGAGATCAAAATTTGCCAATAATTAAGGCCTTTCCTCAATTGACACAGAGAAACAACACCTTTTTTTCCCTTCAATTTTTGATCGAAAAATCAGCAGAATATACAATTTAAGAGATAATCAACAAAAACTTCAGCCTAATTAAGTCTGATCTCTGCTGAGCAGCGCAGCAGGGAGATATCCCGCATAATGTCTGCAACGCTAGCTAGATTGTTGCAGGAAATGTCTTCAAAAAGTTCGGGAAAATTAATTTTTTAGAAAGGAGACGGGACCCTGAAATTTCCGTCTGCCGTATCGAGCTTCTCCTGTCACATGTTCCAGGACTCCGGTGGCTCAGAAGCCGCGCTAGTTTGTGTTTATCTCAGCGGTTAAACCACGCTAGCGGATACGGCTTTGACCTCCAAGTTCAGCCTCCTTCACGCATAAGAATAAAAATTTGACGTTACCCATTTCACGCTTCTTTCCCAGCCCTTATTCTCAGTTTATTCTTTTCCCATTTTCTAGATGAGGCAGGTGCGTTTGTGAGTTTCAGGAGTGCAGACAGAAAAGTGGCAGGGACTTTTTTTTTTTTTTTTCCGAGTACAGGGGTAGAAAGTTGTCTCAAACTACTGTGTCAGCAACATCACCTTTCCTCTCCTTTAACCCTCCTCCCTCTCTCATCTATCACTCACGGCAACATCAAAGCGTAATCACTGGGAGCCACAGTTACACATCTTGGCCGGGGAAGGAATCCCAGGGCGAGAAAGTACAGTTCCTTCGAGGACATTGATAGTTCACTCAAGATAGAGGAGCGTTAATGTATAAAAGCACGCGTAGCAGCCTTTTAAACCATTTTGCCGCGACGCTTACCTTTCTTTTCTGGCCCAATCTCAATTGGAAATGACCTCTGAGGAAAGGTCTGCTGCCAATGAGGTTTTGTCACAGCTCTTTGACAGCGAAAATGACCTGAAGAAGAGAGCGTCGAAGGGTAATATTGAGGATGACCCTGGTTATAAGGCGCCATCCAGAAGTGAAATCATTTTATCTTGGGTTAAATCCCACGAGCATCCACTGATCTATAGCTTTGTTCGGGAAGTGCACCATCAATATCGCGGTTATTTTGAGTAAAATTAACAATCCAGAAGAAACATTTAACTTCTATTTCTCAAGTGTCATCAGTCCGCTCAGTAGACGTCACGGATTACCACCTTAAGCACGAAAGGATATATAGTCAGGAGTGCATTTCTATTATATACTGTTGTTTCTCTTTCTGCGGATCTCATCCTACCCTTTTGATATCAGACATCTCAGATCCCATCGCCTGCTGATGGTCTGGATGCTTTCAAATGTAACGCTGGCAAAAGCCTTTGCAAAGACTGTGCACTCTTCAAAGGACACACCTTTTTCCACCTCTCTAATGAAATAAGGTATGGCAAATTATTTTACATGGAGGGAAAAAAAAAAGAAAATGGGCATCTCAGACAATATAAAATGTTTTCATTTTCCCAAGAAAACTGCATATTCACTCATACCCGTTTTGGTGCTCCGACAACATTGCAAAAGACATGACAACTGCCTCGCACCACTTTGTGTAGCTCTTCTCTTAACATAACTCATTCGGTAATGCCCTTTCAAAACAGAAGTGCAGTCTGGCTGGATTAATGTCTTCATAAAAGACGGTGTGTGTTTTGAGGTGTTAAATATGCTTCTTACACACTTTTTAAGGAGTTTTGTTTTTCTGTGACTGCTACAGAGATATCCCATTATGCAAACATTGCTCCTGTGAAAGTGTATAGAAACACATAGCATCTGTAGTGTTACTGACCCCAGTGTAAATGGCTGCGCTGAGAAACAGTTTCAGTCATACAAGGCTTTTCTACCAGCGCATTGAAGTAATAACAGATTTTCTTGGGGGTGGGGGGGTGTCTTTGGTCTGTCATTGTGCAAAACATCGATATTTCCAAATGTGATCAGACCCCATTAAAATAAGACACCAAGCCACATCAGGTTACTGGTAGAGAAGATTATCTCTATTCTCCCCTTCCCCCCCAAAACTAAATATGTTTTAAAGCAGGGCTAATAAACAAAGTAAAATGGCATGAAGGCCAGGGACAAGGTTTTGTTGTTTACAAGTCTCCTTCTTAAAATTCAGCGTCTCATCACTGCAATGTAATGGATTTAATTTGAGCAAAGCACAGAAGGCGAACCGGTATGTGCGCTCTTTCCATCGCTGCCGGTCGAAGGTCAAGCCAATACGTATTTGAATTCAAATGAAAAAGACTGTGCTTATTTCACTTTAAGGCTGAGTTTCTGTTTTGATACCAACTTTTGATTCTACCTAAGCATGTGGTTATGTTTAAGTATCGTGCCGAATCGGTTAGGTAAAGGTATGCGGGATTTAAATGCCTCAAGAGTGGATTCTAATTTAACATATATTAAATGCAGCCCAAAGTCAAGGGAGTTTTTTTTTTTTTTTTCGAATCTGTCTCTCTCTTGCTTTCTTGGTTTGCATGATCTTTCCTCCCCTGGGTCTCCATGGCTGAGTGGAGGTCGTGCGGCTCAGATGACACCTGAAACCATTCATCTCTGTACTTTGTTATCAAACTGTGCAACATGCTCAGATCAGTTTCACACATAAGGCATCTTTCGACCCCCTGTTATGTCTGTGTTCAAGCTGTCTCCTTGGTGGTGAGGAGGATGTTTCGCTCGTGGCTCACTTGGTGATATTTGAGAAATTTGTTGCTGGTAAACATCAAAACACATAAAAAAAAAGTAATAAATATATTACAAAAACACACACACACACACACACACACACACACACACACACACACATATATATATATATATATATATATGTATAATGTATAAAGATTGCATTCTTCGGAGTTCCAAGTTGTATTTTTTTCCCTATTTCAACATTTGCCTGGAGTAAAAATGAACAAGAAAATACTATAAATTTGGAATGCTATAAATTTTCTTTTAAAAGAAATTTGGATTCTTTTTACATTTGTGATTTTTGAAGAAATATATTTAATATGGATAATACTGAGGATAAATTGAACTTACTTGTGTGGTTTGTGTAACGCACAGTTTTCCGTACTCGTATGCTTCTTCCCAGTTCTATTTTGGAATTTTAATGTGCATGCAGGGTTTTGGGCGAAAGGTGCTGGAGTATCAGGCATGAAGCGATGTTAGGATAAATAAAGTATAATTACAGCGCAACTCGTTTTGAACTCAGCCTACATCTCTATCAAATATGCAAATGACTCACAAAGACTCATCCGGCCTTTGAAAACTTCTAACCTTTGACACTGGAGAAAGAGAACATTCTCTCGGAGACACCGTTATGAGAGCATCCCCTCGGCACCTGTCAACGAAGCAAATGGAGAGTGAAGTTGAGGAAGGGGGTGGAGGAGATGATGTGCCTGTTTAAAGAGAACATAGAGAGAAAATGATGATGTTTAAACCCACTTTGAAGTCTCAAACTGGTAAATAAATGATGTGCTCAAGAAGGCTCATGAAATGGCTGTAGCTCCTACACCTGCGGCTCAGTGCTTAAATATTCATTTCCTGTCATAGTCCCACACTCGAATATGTGTATATTGCTTATACAAGTGAACGTGTGTTTGTGTGTAAAAAGATTGAAGTGAATGAGACTGAAGCACCATGTGCTCCTGCACACAAAGTGCTGTCTTTAAATGCAGGAAAGAAAAAAACATGGAAGAGAGGGATTTATTTTCTCCTTAATGATCAACTCAAACACCCTCAAAACTCCCTCATCAGCGGATAGCACAGCGGAGGAATAGCTAAAGCCCTCCCTTCTTTTCATCCGCTCCCTTACCATTCTTTCATCCCTGCAATGCTCATAATAGTCCTGAGATTAGCACTGAATATGTTACTTCTCATTTGGCAGAAAGGGAGACGACACTTGTTGTAGAGTATTACTTCAGGAAAAAAAAAAAAAAATGAAAAAAGAGAATTTTTAATGTGGATGGTTAGAAGATGAGAGAGGAGCTAATTCAGAGAGGAATATTAACAACATTTTAGTGTAAGCCGAAGTAATAAGTCATTGTACACAATTTCACACATTCAGAGGCATACACAGCTTCGGCAGCAGATGTTACCACTTGATGCTTGCCAAACGGCTCATTAAATAAATGCAATGTATAAGTTTTGGTGATTACAGCTCATAAATTCAAAAAATGCCTTTACTTCGTTGTCAATCTGATTCATTTAAACACAGTTTAAAACTATTTAAGTATTTGGCTATAGTTTATTGCAAGGCCACCGTACAAGGCTTCATGACCCGAAGGTGAATTAACTGACTTCTTATTCGACCCCTTTTTCTTGAAACGGCTTGGACTAGTATTGACCACGCTTAACTTTCCCTCATGTGCAAAGTCATACACACACACACACACACACAGAAAGTCACACAAACGCACACACACACACACACAAAGGCGCACTCTTCTTGCACCCGCATGCCTCTGTTCTCCATCTCTTCATTTCCTGGGTAGCATTGGATTCAGACGGTGCTCCAGGTGCTTTCACCCCCGCCCTCCCCTTTCCTTCTGAGTATATATATATTTCAGCTCCTTGATTTTGGAGTAATTACGCAGGGATAAATGATGACTCTTTCTAAATGCAATTCTGCCCCTGCCCAACAGGAACAGGACCTGGAGGCAAAGCAATCACTCAATGCTATTCTGAACCAAAGAGTTAGAATCTCCCAAAAGTTTACACTTAAACCAAAATACCTCCCTCTTGATTTCAGACCAATTATATTAGAATAATTCCCTACATCCCCTTTCTCATTGAAAAGACAGTAGCAGGCTGATCCAGGAAACTGCAATCACTTGCTTTAGTGTACGGGAGGAAGTTGTGGCGTCCGTCTTGCATTTGTTTGGCTCTTCATTTGTACGAGAAAAAGGATGTGCTATATTTTTATACGCTTAATCCTTGCACAGTTTTTTCCCATTAAAGTTGAGTTCAAGCGGGGAGTTGCCAAGGGCAACTGCATGCTGTTGTGTGCAACCAGCAGCTCCACTGGAACAACTGGGGGATTGCTCAGAGGTACTTCAGTCATAGGTAGAGGGACAGCTCGTTTACATCTGACCCAGATTTCCCATGAAGTCCTCAGGACATACACTGAGAGAAAACTTTTACCAAACTTGAGGATATTCCGGTCATGTTTTATAACTCTGTGGAGCTGATACAAAATGAAGCTAAAACTGTGAATTTACTAATAAATCCCGGGATTGTACATGGAAAGAATACTGATACTTTCTGCATCGGTCCAAGGAATACAGATGACTTTTTTGTCATAAATGCCGTTAGTTAATGTTTTTTTTTTTTTTTTTCAAATGCTCACTCCTAATTTTGTGTATAACAGCTGTGATATTAATTCTCAACAGACTCCTTGGCATTCCGGGCAGGTGTAGGACAAGGTGGAGTGATTTTTGCAGAAATATATATATATATATATATATATATAAATAAATACATGATTTGGAGATTCTGTTACTCATCCTGTCAGGAGTACAGCCAGAAGACCCATGGGTGGAACAGTGCTGCCCCAAGAGAAGGCCTCACACCGTGGCCTTGATTCAATCACAAGCAGGCAAGGGTAGAGACCAAGCAGGCTACAAAGCTGTCCTCCAGCCTTCCACCTCCTGTCTCCAGTGCTCCCTGTAGGTTGACCCAGGAGAGGCTATCCCTCACCCTTCACACAGGTTGTTTGAAGATGAGAGGAGCAGTGTGTGAGGGGAGGTAAGGCCAAGAGGAGGAGAGGTAGATGAAACCCCAGTTGTTCTCTTTGAACTCCTAATCGCGGTGTTTAAAGCTGACCTCGCTTCCTGTCTCTGTCTGGTTCATTAAAATATGATTATGCACCCTGATAAAGCATCCAGATGGGAGTTAACCAGAAGCCACAAATCTAATCTCTGTTCGAGTACAACTACTTTAAAAAACCCCAAAACAAAACAAGTGAGAAATTCATTTTTAACCTCATGAAACATGGCGGTGTTGTTTTCTGTTAAGATCATTATCAACCAAGAGTCAGATCTGAGTTGATATCTTCATGTTCGGGACCATCCTACAGAAAATACATTGGTGGTGACAACCCCTTTACACTGCAACGTCCGCAGGGGTCACGTCACATTTTAGAATTACAAGGCAGCGCCATGAAAACAACAGCAATGTAGATGAATTAAGGCCGTGGTGGTCGGAACAGTGCTTTTCACAATGTCATATGATGGATGATGACTTCGGTTGTTCAACTGCGAGCAAAGCCACGACCGGGGCCGGAACAAGGGTTCGCTTGTAAAATAAGATGTCTGGCGAACAGGCCAAGGTGAACCCCGCCTTTCGCCCAATGGCAGCAAGGCTCCAGCACCCCCTCAAACCTGTGCTGCATAAGAAATATGGACAGTGAATAAATGAATTTAATCATTGGAGTGGAAGCTGGTCCTATCAAACACCAGACTTTATATTAGTGTTCAAACACATGCTTCAGAGTGTAAAAAGTTCCACTTTTTATCTTTGTTTTCAATGAACGCTCACTACTAACAAAATATAGATGAGACGCATGCTGCGCTACAAGGAGGAGAGTCACTGCAGTTTCAGATCTGAATGATTTGGGGAGGGGGCGTTGACAAATAGGGTGTGAATGGCATCCTAATGTCAACTGAATCAAGATCTAATTTAGGGTAAATTTGCAGGGTTGATGCCGGCTCTGAACAGGCCCACTGAGGCTGCAGGGTGGGTCATAGAAGGAGGGCATGACGAGGAGAGACGAAGAAAGGTTAGCAAGGGATCAATCAATCATCGCTCCTGTTGCTTTATATTGACTCTGCAGTCCCACCGGGACGCCTTGGTCAATCTGCTCTCAGGCATTTTGCGTGGGTCGATGAAGGAGCGTGCCTGGCTCAACGCTGTCCATGTATAGGGATATAACTGTGTGTGTGCGTGTGTGTGTGTGTGTGTGTGTGTTTGTAGCATAGTGCCTCTCAGCCCTCGGTTCCTGAGGAACCACTGCCCCACATGTTTATGATGGCTCCTCTATCAGATTCGTCTCACTCAAATGAGTTGTCGGCCCTCTGATTTAAATTTGGTGTGTGTGGGGCAGGGGAACTTCCATAAGAACCTGGAAAGCTGATCCCTGGGACCATGGTTATGACACAGTGGGATAAAAAATTCAATAATTTCATGAGTGAATGAAATGAAAAGTTGTTGCTATGTAAGTGTGTTATAGATAAGGTCCAGACTCAAGGCAATGACGTCTCTGTGGACTTTGGGCTTCTCGTGCTTACCCGTACTTGCAGTTCAGGTTCAGCTGCTCTTAAATTATCCATATGGGAGGCAGACAAGATACCAAACCCCCTCATATTCAGTGAAAATTACTATCACTCCATTAAATCAACTTACACAGTCAAAATCATATACGTGGATCCCTCAAGTTAAATGTATGAAAATGTATGATATCTCATCCCCGCCGTGTGTATTGATTCTCCTTTACTTTTTAGCAAGGAATGGAACATTATAGATTCCAGCCACTGAAAAGCAGTATAAACATTTGCAGCCGTATTCATAAAAATCTGTATCATCATTGCATGTGAAATCAGCATGAATTTATGGTCAGACAAGCTGGGGTTTTATGCATGCATGACTTTTTCATAACTTATCAGTTACATTCTGGACGATTCTTTTACTTACATTTGATCTGACTGGCCGCTCCGGCAATCTAGCTTCCTTGTCACTTGCACAAAAAGTCTTCAAATAGCTGAGACTGCCGCGGCTGGACTTTCATGGAGGACAAGAAAATTTGATCAAATTACCCCAATTTAAGCAATGCTACGCAGACTCCATATTCAAGCGAGATTTAAATTTAAGGTGTCGATGTCCCTGATACAATAAAACCCTCAGTTCCTCGCTGTCCCTTATGCTACCTAACTGCACTTAGAGTTGAAATAGGTGTCAAACGGCTGCAAGGCTATTTCCTGTCTTTCTCCCGTACTCTCGTATAAACTCCTTTCCCGACATCACATGATCACCCTCCTCAGGCTTCAAATCCAGCCAAACCTATTTTTACTATCCTTCCGTTAATGAAGTCCTTCCATCTCAGATTTGAAAATTATTTACTAAATAATGCAATGGATATATTCCAAAAAAGAGACACCTATTTTACTCCGAGCCTATTTGCACATCTTAGTACATTCACCAAATTTGTTAACCACATAGGTTTATCGATTTCATAGATGCAAAATATTTCCTCAACCACAGTTGTCTATGTATGCTTGTGCACAAAGAAGTTATGCGGAAATCACAGTATTTGTTCAAAAATAGGCTGAAGGACGGCATTTTTTTTTTCCCCAAGTGGTCATCAATCATCCAAATAATGTGATGCTATGAGCATGCGCTGACAGGTGATGACTGAGGGATGATCGACAACTCACGATTACCTGAGCTGGGGGACGGCCCTGGTCCAGCGGGGCAAAACTCCGGGGGGATTTGGCTTGTTCATCTAAATTCAAGGTGACTTATTTGGCTTGAAAGGCAAAATGAATGTCCCAAAAAAGTACATTAGAATTACTTGTCAAAAATGATCTGCAGTTTCCATGGCTATCACACGGAGACATGTGCAAGTAACAATTCTAAAGTGGTAATGACCATATGACTATCTGAATTTTGGAATAATAATATCGTTTTAAAGTTACAACAGAAAACTGTAATTCCAAATACATCACGGTAATATAGTAACGGAGGACTGTCAAGTGCATAGAGCTCGTATTTTACTTATCACGTTTAAACCTGGAAATGGGATTTAAGATGGATGTTTCTCCCAACAAATATGAACCATTAGTACAAAACTGTTTTGATAGGAGGTGAAAGACGGCTGAGCATATAATAAAGCTCAGATTCAGTCCATTATCAGAGTCAGTCATGTATCATTTTCAAAAATACACATAATGCAGACAGAAAGCTGAGAGGACTGATCAAATTTATCAAGGGATTTCAAAGTCAGACATTGTTGGCCCACCTCTCAGACAAAGCTCAGAATAATTTCAGAATAATAGTATTTTTCCACCATTCTCTGTTATGTAATGGGCATGGATGGAACAGATTTATCAGGGAAATAACATTGAGATATCTGCCTGTTGAGGCCTTGGTGTACGGGTTAATCTTTGAAGAGATGGTTTGAAAAACATGGTAATATTTATCAGTCCCTGTCACACTCGGTGATGCTTCCTTTTTTATTTAATTCGCGGAAGCAAATATTTAAAAGCATATATCCGGAGACTTTTCCGACTTTTGGAGGAGAGGGGAAAAAAGGAGGAAATCACCTGAAGCATTACTATTTCTGATTATGTATTTAATCAAAACAGATTCACATTATCACAACCACAAAGTTTTCATTTCATTTTTATTTCCATTTACTGAGTGCCCCTAGGGTTGTCTGCCTCGCACTTAAAAAAAATGTCTGACATGGTTGAATTAAATAAAAAAAATATATGTAGAGATAAAAGTTTTCATCTAATGTGGAAATACAGCCAAAAATTGTGACCCCGGTCTCCCCAAGAATTAGTTTCATCAATTAACTGTGATGGTATCTGTCCTCTCTGACAAACAAATCGGCAACACAGCATCATTTTCCACCATCCATAAATCAAAACACTGCAAAAAGTGCTAAAAATGTCACGAGGCAGTGGTACATTTTGGAGAGGGGGAGTACAGCTTTTACAGGAGTAACTTTATACGATGTGTGTGTGTGTTATTTTTTTCCTCCCCACGAACCCAATTTGCTGAGTATCTCTGACACCATGACCCTTCTTTTATTAGGAGTCTGAGCAGCACAAGAGGGTACAGTGTTTGTTTGAGCTGGCAGGTCCACTCAATAGAGTCAAGGTAATAAAACAGGTTTGAGAGAAAGACTGAACACAAGGAGAGAGCTGGATTGAGTTGAGCAGTGGCAGGTGGACTGGCCAAGAAGTGAAAAGGCTTTCTATCTGACAGGTTATTGATCGGCTCAAACTTCCTTAAAAGACCATGTAAGACTTTTAAAAGGAGAAACTGATTCAACGTGCACAACCGACTGCAGTGCAGTCTCTATTCCCTCTCTCCTCTAAACATTTACCATCACCTGACGATGTCAGGATATTTGAAATGAAAGTTTATAGCGATGTAAACTGCAAGAAAATTGCTTCTGTAGACACATACCATTTACTTTCCGTGCCTGCATAAGATTTGGGCATATGCTGATGTAAATGTGGGGAATGGAGAGCCGCAAATGAATGTCTGACTGATGACCACATTTGGTTGTTGTGATTTATTTTTTTTCCACACATGGGCTGTGGGGTTGGGTTAATTTTTTTTCCTGCTTTAAGCCTGATGTGGGAAAGGTGCCTGACATTTCTGACTTCCATTGATTTTGTGTAGTGGCATACAAATGCATTTCAAAGTGTATGACAAAGATAAACATCAATGTCAGCAAATCAGTCTAGTAGTATGCTGTCTGACCATTGTATAATTTCTTATTTCTATTTTTTCTCACATTTTTCTCAAACAATTGCAAAAAAGCGTCCATTTGATTCTTCCTAGGGGGAGGAATGACTTTCAATGCAGCATGTTTAATTTCATCAGTCACTTATGACAAAACACAGTTGTAGACACTCAACTGATCATGCACCAAATCTCCAGTTGGTGGCTGATTGCCACCCACCATCTTTCATATTTCATGAATGTTGTGACTTAATGGTGGCTTGACAAACACGGTGACTCAGATGAAAAACACATTTGGCATTTTTAATAGCAGCTGTGTGATGTTTGTGGTGAAAGGATGATGCTCACTGTGATATTTTATGTATCCTGACACTTGGACTTGGGAATAGCTTCTGTTCGGTCCCCTGGTCCGGGTAAGGTGCCAGTGTTTTCCTGTCTCTGTTTTACATGCTGTCCAAATTCAGCCAGTTTTGCTTTTTAGCTATTCCATTTCAGCATGTCCTTTTCCAACACCCTCTCTTAATGACTAAATCTTATTAATCAGAATTTCTCTCTCCATGAATGATGATCTTCCGCTGCCAGCTGGCGATGCTGTGAACTCAGCATGGGTTTGTGAGGTGGAGATATCAAAACAATATCACTGAGCATATACTTGCACAGAGCATCTTCACACAATTTTCCTTTTCAAATGGTATTGTTTCTTCTATGAATCTCTGTATGCATTCCAGACTTAAATTAGTAAAATATATCTGATCAAAGCTAAAAACACCAAAAACAAAAACAAAAAAAAAAAAACCCCCAACAGCATTATTGTCTACATTTGCCTTGAGTGGCCCTGGGAATTGTGAGCCCTTTGAAACCCCACCATGCATCCAGCAGGCGGGATAAGTCCCAGTCTGTCCTCAACAGAGAGACTCACAGAGCCTTCATTTTCTTCTGCCCTTCCTTTCAACCAGGACCGCAGTTATACTTTTGTGCCTATCTGTTTATATTCTAAAATATAATCAAATACACGGATGGCTGGAAATACTCGCATTATAGATTTACATATTTCGGGTACTGTTTGAATAAAATCAACACAACAAAATATTTAAGCGTTGCTTTGTGGCTCTTTTTTATCAGTATTCACAAAAGGATAATGAAACGGTTTCCCTTCCTTTGTTCATCAGCCTTCATTGTAAAGAAAGACGACTTGAGGGAGGCATCATATTTTAGGTTCCACAGCTGAGCTGTATTGATACGAGATCTAATATTCTTGGACAGATGATACTGACATGATGCAATTGTGAAATAATGATGCAATTCTTATTGATGGAAAGAGGTGGTGTGATTGGGTTGCTTTTGAGGCTCCCGTTGTCATATTCAAAATTTATTAGTTCAGCTTTTGTCAAACTCCCACCAATGAAGTTGCCAAGTATGGTTTCCACATGTGTTATAGAGCAGTCGGTTAAATGAGATGACCGTGATTGGATACTCATCCACATGCACCCTGCACACAAACACGTATAGCTGCCCACATACAGTCACGTTCTTTTTCTACAACACAAAAACATGTCTTAACTAAACTTATCTCACAACTCATCCAAAATCAAAACTGACATTCTTTGCTGCCCCCATCTCACTGGCCCATTCTTTCCTCCTACCTCCCTCACGTTCTGAAATACCTGGCTGCTGAAGAGTTGACTCTCCCAGGAAGCCCCAGGCCAATTAGTGTGGTGTAGCAGCATTGTTATCTACCTGTCATGGTGGGATTCTCCTGCCTGCTATGTTTGTGGCAACACAAGCTGGTGATACTGGTCCAAAGCAGCACTAAACCCGACGAGGAGATTGATGAGGAGGAGTGGAACAGCGTTTGAGTAGTCTGGGATTTTATCCCAAATATTGTATGAACAGTCTGGTTTTAAGTGCAAAGGGATGCATCCATTGATTTCTCATTCTGCTTAATTATTCACATAGTGAGAAAAAAAACCCTCAGCACAGATGATGTGAAAGGTTACTTCCCAGATGACTGACTAAAACAAATACCACCTATATCATTATCACAGACTGTATTCATTCAGCTAGAGATTTTCACAGAATCAGGTTCTAGACTCATTTCCTTATTTTTATCAAGAGCTTATACGCACGCATGTGATCAACACTGCGTAACCACTGCTGTAAATTGTACCCTTCCTGTTACTCATTGCGATTTGCTGGTAGCTATTTAAAAGTAGGCCCCTGTGTCTGTCTGTCCTTGTGTGTGTTGAGGATGCTGTAATAGGATAGCTTAAGACTTCGTTTGTCAGCAGAGCAAACAAGGCAGAAAATAATAAATGCAATTGAGCCAGGGCATATTGTTATGAAGGTAATTAGCAAAGCTCTGGTTTAAATTCAAATGGCAAACGACAACCGAGGACAGTTGGAGAGTCAAGAAGTTTTAGTCAGTGGTAGAAGAGGCATGTTAAAATGGTCTCTGAATCATTTTAATTAAGTAAAAGACAGCATGCGACTAATAGACTAACAATAATGTGCTGTTGGTAAATTAGGGTTAATATAGGTCGATGATGAAAGTTGACTTATTGTGTTAAGTTGATTTTTGGCAATAAAAACAAACCAATTGACTTAGTTAAGCAGTTCATGCAAAGCTGCATTTCATCAAGAATATTAAAACATTTGCGGCGCGGCGGCGCAGTGTTTACCACCTCCGTCTTACTACAAGAGGGTCCCTCGTTTGATTCTGACACGGGGCCTTACCGTGCAGGGGTTGCATGTTCTCCTTGTGTCTGCATGGGTCGTCCGGTTTCCTCCTATCGACCCTGACTGCAAAATAAGCGGTGATGAATGAATATTAGAACATTTAGGCTTCTTCTGTCTTCTTGTCCGTTTACCATTGTCTTCTACATCATCAGTCTATGGGCTCAAAAGATGAGGTTCACATGGAACCTGTGTAAAATTACTGTGACAAATTACAAGAAAATGCAGACATGCAGTTTGTATCAGGGGAAAAAAAAAACAATAAAGAGAAAAAAAAAGCTTTGGGCCACACAGTTGTCACTTGAACTTTACTTTGTCAGGGCATTTATGCAGCTTAAATTTCACATCCAGACATTTTTGTTACATGCACAGTGGCAGACAAGGGGAATACAGATGACCATTTATCAGTGAGTAGAATGTAATGAGTCTTTTGTGATATTTGAGATAAGAAACTCAAAGACAGCATTTTATATTTGGAAATGGTTCATAAACATAAACGGCTACTTTCAGTTATCGCTGGTAGAATGAAAGCCAAGTGAACACCGGCAAACGTATTTTTCCCGTGTTCTGTTTTCCTTTCTTTAAAAGTTCAATCCTGGAATGATTTTCCCCTGAGAGACATTTTAATAACAACCTGTCAGGCCCTTAAATTTGGAGAACTGGTCAGCCTTAAACCTGCCCTTCTAACCTAAAATAATAAAACCTTTGATGGCTCGAGGATATAGCCGAAAGGCGTTTCATTCATGTTGAACTGAGATGAGAAGAGCCTCAATATGTTGCCTGTGGATTTATATGCCACAAAAGCAAAATAGCTCTTTTGTCACATGTAGGTTTACCAGATTTCGTTTTTAATCACATGGATAAGCTGATATTAAATATTGGATCACAATGCAGCATGAATTCAAAGTATGCCTTTCTAATTATACCGTATTTGAATCATATAGGCCTACTTGTTTGTGTAAAACTCACATACAAACTAAACACAATAAATTGCTTTCTATAGTTTCGATTTTTTGGAGGTTAGTGAGAAAAGACCATGACTGAAAATGATAAAAGTTGCTGTCAATGAACAGATCAATTGAAAGCCAACGGTAAAGAAAAAAGTGCCCCGTGAGACTGAAATGTATAGAACACAAACTGCGAAAGCGGCACTGTGCTAATTTGTCGCTGTTCACAACATGTAGGATCACCTGGCAAATAGGAAGACTGAATGGTAAAACCCCCAAATTAACCAAGTGTAACCTGCTACAGCGGGAATTGATAGCTGATTTAATAATAACCAGCATGCCTGTAACTATCTATCTGCCATCATGGGACTAAATAACAACTCAATATTTGTTCTTTGGGTGAAAAGGATGATGGGGTATTTCACTACAGATAGTATGTTGTCAGTTGTCAATCTTCCACTTGCTGCTTTGCCCACATAGCTCAAATCTCATAAAGGCTACATGTATTTTGACAAATCTGCCAAGGGGTGTGTGCCCTTATGCAGCATTCCTCCGGTGGTATATAAGCTTTACCAGGTAAACAGATGGCCGAGTGTTGGAATGTCATTCACTTTCGGACGTCAGACCGCCATACGATCTCTCGGGTGAGCTTTTATTTGTGTATGAGGATTTCAACGGCCCTGGGTTCTCCCACAGCTGTTTCGGCACACGCCTACTCCAAAATAAGATTCCTCCTGACATCAGCACAGGTTTCAACTCCTACTTCAGTTTCCTATTTTGCACTGTCTACCTTGATTAGTTAAAACAAAGGGAAGTCACTTTTGCTGATGCCAGCTGGCCTCCTGAACATCAGATAGAAGATATGAACATTGTAGTGGGTGTTATCGTACCGTTGGGGAGGTTTTGCATGGCCCTCTATCTCTTTGTCTGTGTGCTTCAAAACTGCTCTAATTCTACTACTTGTTGAAAATGTTTTTATTTTAAAATCCTTTTACATTCGATCGCATGAAGATACTTTTTGGTTCTTCATAATACCTTGTCTGCTCTTCTTAAAGGCTGCTCCGGGTTTGTAATATATAGAAGTATAGCGAATGCCATCTATTTGAGATATTGAATGAAATGTAAAACACTGGTTTGCGTTAGTATTAGTAAACTGTGATGCAACCCAGCAGATTAATATTTATATTATATTATATTATATTATATTATATTATATTATATTATATTATATTATATTATATTATATTATATTATATTATATTATATTATATTATATTATATTATATTATATTATATTATATTATATTATATTATATTTTTACCACCTTTTCTGATACATGTTCCCTTATTTTCAAGTTGATGGCCAACCGTCAACTTATGAATGAAGGAACATTTGAGGAAATATGTGATTTTTTTTTACTTGTACTGTCCTCGGGCAACATGATTCTTTCTAGAGAAGTGTTTTCTGCCAATTTTAATTCAAACCATTATAATATTCTCCTGCCCAATAACATGGCTTTCTGTGGGGCTTATTGTACCTTAAATTGCTGATGGGACACTTTTATTCGGGGTAAATTTGTCAAGGTTGGGGTAAACTTTACTATGTGTCAGTAAAAACAGCATAGGATTCAGCTTTTTTTTTTTTTTAAAGTGGATGAGTAAGACACCCATGAATAGTAGTGGGCCTCATTACTTTGGTAAATGGGTGAATGCCCCATGGCCCATACCACCTACGGTATCGGAGCTGCAGGAGAAAATTGGTCTCTAGGGATTCATAGACAGCTCTCTGTGTGTCAGAAAAAGTGAGTGTGAGTGTTAGAGAAATAACGACTGCCAGAGAAGCAAGTACAAAAGACTGCAGTCACATTAACAAAATATAATAACTGTGTGCGTTTTTTGCACTAACAAAGTGAAAGAACACTAACTATCTCTGTCAGTACAAAACTGACACTGCCTCTCTACTAAACTGTTACATCTTCTGTCAGTTGACATTCTATATCTGATTATGAGGAAACTTTTTAAAACTTTCCAGCAAGTTACCAGGAACAGCTTCAGTGCAACCATCTGCCTTGAGTATAAAAGACATAGATAAATAAATAAAAATACAAACAGATAAATAGATGACTAAATGGACGGCACAATGGCGCAGTGGTTGCATGTCTGATTCTTGTCTGCATGGGTTTCCTCTGGGTTCTCTGGTTTCCTCCCATATTAGTAAATTCAGACCCGAAATCGCTCAGATATGCGAAGAAAGGAGTGAATGTTTTTATTTCTCCAAATGTGGCTCTATGATCGATCCAGGGGGAACCCCAGCTACTCAGCCAAGTTGAGATAGGCTGTTGACCCCCACAACCCTGAGTGCAGGACACACCGCACAGATAATGACATGTAAATAAACAAACGCATTAAGGTTATTGTATCGTTATTATTGTTATTGTTGTGAATAATAATAATATTAATATTGTTATTATCATTGCTTTGATTGCAACCGTTTTTCAAAATAACACAAAAAGAAATGTTCTTTATTTTTTTCTTTGGAAGAACTAAATTCCAATGAAATCTATATAAAATACATTACAAACCTTATCTTCCCGGAAGAAACAAAATGCAAGTTCTCGGATAAGCTAATTGGCGAATAAAAATGGTTGGTATTACTCTTATATTTTTTTGTATCTGAGGCGCATTTGAAATACGGTGGAAAACTCCAGTGCGAAATTAAAGTTCCTGCTGTTCCTTGTCACTTGTGCTGCATTCATCATGTATTCTGTGACAAATAAACATTCAACATTTCTTATCTATTGTCCAGTGAAAACAACTACTTAGAACTAATACATATAAAACATTTTTAATTTAATATTATTGTAACCTTGTTTGTGCAACTGATGTCATCACTATTCTGGCTTCTCCTCTTTCTTCTCCATTCATCCATCTCGTCTACAGCTTATCCTGTTCTCAGGGTCGCGGAGGACCTCTCACTGTCGAGAGGCAGGGTACACCCTGGTCCGGTCGCCAGTCAATTGCAGGGCCAAATATACAGACAAACAACCATTCACTCACGCACTCATTCGGGCAATTATCCCAATTTTTTCCAGTCAACCTAGTGCATGTTTTTGGACTGTGGGAGTGAAGCGGAGAACCCTGGAGGAAACCCACGCAGAAAACATGCAAACTCCACTCAGAAAGTTCCCCTTGTTGGAATCGAACCAGGGTTCTTTGTGCCGTGAGACCGAAAATGACAAACAGACAATTGTTACCACGTTATTATTATTACTATAATATTAAAATGGAAGAGCTTTTTCATGTAAGATTAATGAGCTAACAAAGCTATTGAGAGGGCACGGGCTGTACAATGTCATGTGCGTTGCTCAGATGTAACTGAATGAAACAATGTCAAATGCACTTGTCACACAGGATAGTTTTCAAGATGTCAGAGTGGACAGAGGAGCAAAGCAGAGTGGCAAGAGGAGCAGTGTGGGGAATTGCACTGTTTGTGAACAGTAAATGGTGCAGCTCCAGGCACATTAGTGGCAAAAAATGCTGCACTAGGGACACTGAGCAGCTTGCAGGCAGTGTTTGGTGGCAGTACCTGCTGGAGGACTTTATGCACTTAAATGTGATGGTGCTGTAACTCGGCACCCTGTGTTACATCAGGGACAATAAACATTTTTACATGTTTCATGTACATCTGAGGTATCTATACAGCCCTTCGTTCTTCCTCCCATTTTTGTCACTCAGATCATAACTGTGCAACTCCCCCAACCACTAGGTTGAGGATGGTCGAAGGAAACCACTTGGAATCTAAGCGGGTGTTTATAAAAGCAGTGACTTGGATTTGCTTAAAGCCAACATGGAGATGACAGCCTGACGTACTATACCAAGGATGACGTCAAACTCAGTGTGCTGACCAATGGGTCTGGAAAAAAAACAAAACAAAAAAAACAAAACAGTGCCTCTATAATAGGAAACCTTGGATGGGCCCTCAGCTGAAAGCCTCCTTGAATGAACAAGAGGATTTTTAGCTCTGGCAACAAAAAAGCAGCTGGAGATGGTGCAAAGAAAGCTTCAAAATAAAATAAGAGGAGGAAAAGCACAGCTACAAGAGGAACATGGAAGGAAGCCTCCAGCACAATAATGGAAAGGATGTCTGGAGAGGGGACCGAATAAAAGGGCCCTGTTGTGTGGGAACACTGAAAAGCTGACATCCTTATTTGCCATAGACATCCATAATGTAAATACCACTGTATAACTTAATGTTATCTGATCCTGTTTGGGGGGGAGTGGGAGGGGATTGGTAGTTCCTCTTCCTTTCACAGTAACAGACAGTTTTCACAAGACCTTGCTGTGCTTCCAATGGTATGGAGCCTGGGCCGGACCAGTGAGAATTGGGTTTATTGTGGTTTGGGTTTGTCACAGAGAAGGCGAGGGATCATTTTAATCTCATAACTTTCAGCTTTCGAGTCTGGGAAGAACAGTGCAGTTCCCTTCGGTGAAACTTAGTTAGCTCACATCGGTTTCTGAAAGATCTGTCCGTATGAGATTATGACGCTCTTCGTGTTTTTGTCCATGGCCATAATGGTCACTTGAGCATGAAGAGAGTCACAGTGTTTATGAAAGTGTGTGGGATGGATCAAATAATTTATTTAGTCACGGTGCAGACATTTACATAGTGGATCTTGCTTTCATTGATAGCATGTCATGCTTTTTTAGACTGAAAATTCTGATAAACCCAGTGTAACGGCTTTCTCCTTCAACTTTAAATCAAGTTGTTCTGTTTTAGGTAGAACGTCATCCTTTCAGCAACCATGATAAACTGGTTCCAATTCTGATTCTAAAGCAGATCTTGTCCTTAAAATGAAAGAGACTGATCTGATGGAAATGCTCAGTGTTCAAAAACATCCTGTCTCTCAGATCTCACAACTCATCCTGCTGCTTGCATTAAATTTGGGGTTGTTTGCTTCTCTAATTCCTCACTTGTTTCTGTCCGCAGGAGCGATAGGACATTAGCCATTGTCAAACTTGACAGAATACAAGTTTGATGTTTTTGCCCATTTCTTCTTCTTCTTCTTCTTCTTCTTCTTCTTCTTCTTGCATGGAGTTCAAAGAGCTTCCTGACTATCAAATTCTTCCCAGGCAGCCTTAATTGTCTCCTGTAAGGAGATGACATCTGCTCCCTGTTCCTGTGACGATACCTTCCTTTTTCTGTGACGACTGTCTTTTTTTTGGCAATCTTCTCCTCCTTAGAATGGGTTGCTTTTTCCCCTCTGTCTTGGCTCTTTCAGTTCTGAACTTTTCTACCCCTCAGAAGTAGATCAGTCTCTCCTCCGCTGTTCCTTGGATTCCATCCAAGATTTTGCTAAGATCGGTGTCAATTGCTGCTCAATTTTTTTTCTTTCTGCCATTTCATTCGAGGCCTTGTATCTTCTTCTTCAAATCGGTCTCCAACATGCAGGGTTCCTGATTCTCAGACGTTTCACTTGAATTACTTAAGTTGCGTTGGGTTATCGTTGTTCAGGGCGCTGCGGGTTGAATCCTGCCAATGGGCCACTCTCTCCTTCCTTGACTTTTCCCTCTGAAGATAATGATTAATGCGAGATCCTGATCTTGCCTCCCTCAATTGCTTTATCCACCCTTGATGTATTTTTAGGGCTGTGTCGGATGCTACCTCTGACCAGGACCAGTTATGCACTTTGTTCTCGAGTAGAAGTACGGGGACGTTTTCTGCTCCATAATCTTGTTCTTGCGGGGCGGTTTTAACAGGAGTTCAGGTGATTAGTGTTTTTTGGTCCCTGCTCTTGCAGATTTAAGGTGTATTTTCCCTTTAGACTTTTCATAGATACGAGTGGCCTGATTAGTTATCAAAGCAGAGTCTGTCATCTTGGGGAACCAGACTACGACACCCCGCTGGGGCATTTTCCCTCAGTCAGAGAGTCTTTCCACATCCCCAGTTTTATGCAGCACTTTCATAGCTCTAACAGAAAACTGGACCGGTTGCTAATGTAATGTTGCAGAACAAAATAATTTGTGTTCCATAATTTCCAGATTTTATAGAATAAATATGTCCAGAATCACAAGTAATCAGAAGGTTTGCGATTACGTTGTGGGACCAATGAGTTATGGAGAACATGGTTAATTAAAAGTGGCCAGGATTTTATTGATACAAAATTGTGATCTGCTCCTCGCACCAACAGAATGCCACGGTTTCCTAGTGCAACCACTTTCGACGTAATTGTCGAGGTTATAACATTTTTGGATATTCAAGCGCTGTTATGGTAATAGTTTACAAGGTTGATGCCCCCAACAATCTCTGAGGGATATTACGGATAACTGCAGCTCATTAAAAGTGAGAGACGTTAGTCATCAAAGTAGGATGGCTACATTTTGTATTAATAGAAGAAGCCAACCAAACTGTAGTAGAAAAAAGATAAAAAAAATACCAACAAAAAAGCCAAACCGCAGCGTCTCTCGCGATAAAGTCGCACTACGCTCCTCGGCTAATCGCATCCCATTCAGAAATAATAAGATGAATGAATATATTGATAGATAAATTAATGAATAAAATGGAATATCTTGTCTCTCTGAATAGTGAATTTCCAGAGGATCTGATAATGGAGAGTTCTGCTGCATCATCAGGTTGCCGTGGTTTGGAAAACTGTTTTTCCGTATTGACCGGAACGCGTCGTCTTTACTTTCTTTACTGTAATCGGCGTTGAAGCTAAAGAGTACTGGGCTTGAGCTTGTTTCACAACAGCTGATGCTGTTTCTATTCTAGTCGAGACTAGCTTCACAAAAGTTCGTGTTTTGACCATGTTACTGCCATCAGTGGCACTCAGTGGGCTTGCCCTGCAAAATGAAGAACAAAATTGCTACTGACAGTGGTGGAGCAGCCCACGATCTTTCTAAATGCAGAGGTGAATAGCAAAAGTGTGAAATGGCCACACACTTTTTCGCACAGGACTTGTGGGCTGCCTGAGACAATTTGTTGAGACACCAGTCTCGACAAACAGCAGGTCTTCAATTATCACCGAGAAATGGTCTGGTGGATGACGGCTGAATGGACAGAGAATGGCTACGTTAAGTCAGACGGTGACTGCAGAGATCTTGTGAAGGTATTGTGAAGAGCAAAGACGAGGTAATCTAAACGGGGCAACAAGACTGCAACCCAACAGGCTACTTGTTGTCATCACTGGAAAATGAACAAATACTATGAGATCACGTCATTATTTACTTATATGTTTGGTAAATGTTATATGCAGCTTATATTTGGTGAAAATTACCCTGTACATTATCCTACTGAAAGATTTCAAATGTAGTGACTGAATCTTACAAAGTCAAACATTTTGCACAACATTAAAGGAAAATTTGTAATTCACCTCAGAAATTAAGTATGCATTTTTGTTTCTGTCAAGATAATCATGAAAGTAATTAATTTTCAAATGAACTTTTAGAATACCATTGCAATCATGAAATTATTTCTTGCTGTTGCTTCCACAAAATTGTTTGGACAGCAGCACAGAAAACAATCATAACCCTTTGATTTCCTCTTGGTAATGGTAATGTCTATTACTTCTCTATCGTCACTGTTATGACACGCCATTTGAGGCTTCCTGATTTTTATGTGTCATTAAGTTTAGCGTATGGAAAAATTCCTACATGTTGAGAGAGAGTAGAAAAAATAAAATCAAGAACAGGTGCACACCCAAATCATTTTAGGAAATTCCATTGATTGAAATAACCTGCTCTGTGATACTAAAATCCAACAAGGAAGTTGACGATCCCATGGGATTTGTATTCAGTAATGAGCTCAAGATGTTTCCTACAATGTGATAATAATTGCAGGGCTTCAAATTAGTGAATAATACCAGAGTCTTCAATAAAACTTCAATGTTCGCTAATTAAGATGAGGAATGCATGTGATTGTTCGACTGGCAAGTTAGGAGAAATGGATAAAGCCGATGAAACAAAATACCTCGGAAGCATAAAGTCCAAGCACGATGATTGATTTCATTTGGAATTTTTTTTTGTCCTTCAGGTGATATTTTTCATTCACAATCGATGTGAGTTTGTCCCCCATCCCTTTCTTCTGTACCACATGGTGGATGTGGAGCTGTATGAGCTGACTGTAAATGGCTACCACATCAGTAGTTCTCGTAAGCATTGGTAACAGCAAAGACCTTGAACGCAGAGAATTAGTTCTCAGGTCGACGGGAATCCATGAATGCCAATGCAATAAAACCTCACAGAGAACGCCGAAAAAAGACGGGAAGAATGCCAATTTCGTGCAGCCATTTGTGCATGTCCTGAAGTTCTTTCGCTATATTCAAACTTAAGTGGACACCGACTGACCTATAAAATATCTGTTGCTGGATGCACGGTAATCATTTGGATTCTTTCTCTGTACGTTGTTGAATTATGATGGATTTGTGCAGAAAAAGAGCATCTGTAAAAGTAAACTCTCCACGGGTCCTGGTTGAATGTGCTCAGCTCAAATGCTGTATTTTTGTTGTTTTTTTTTTTTTGGCTTTCTCTTTTGTGCAGCTACCTCGTCTTCATAGGTAATGCGTGGGAGAGTTCACAATGAGGTCAGTGAGTACAGTCAGACTGAACAGATTCTTACAGAGACCAGCAATGGTGATGTGAGAGGGCAGAAAGAGAGGAAAAAAAGGAGTCAGCACGCTTGTTTTTCTTTTCTTTTTTTTTTGAAAAAAACCTCAAACCATCTTATTTATTTTGATATTCTGTGTTTAGGGAGACCTTGGCACGGATAATAATCTTCCTCTCTTGAGAGCCAAACGGATCATACACGGAAATATGAAGCACAGTAAGCAGACGCAATGAATCAGCGTATAATTGATGAAAGGCGGGAGCAGACACATGAACCAAATCTCATGGGGAGAGCCAGGTCATTGGCAGCAGGCACTGAGTTTACAGCTCTGGCTCCTGACTCTTCTCCTGAAACTAAAATAAAGGGTCTCCACTAACATCGCTCTTTCACAACTCTCAGTTTCAAAGCGCTTGCATTCACCCATTCATACAGACATTGACACACTTATGAAGTTTTTTTTTTGTGATAAATGATAATATGTATTTAAATTATTATCCACTCATGTATCATACCAATGCATCATCTATATGTGTTGGTATGTCCTGACTGTGTATGTTTGTGTGCGTGCGCCCATGCAAAAATTAGCAAATTAAACAACTGGGAAAGCTACTTTGCTGCTCGAGTATAAGAGCGCTGAATATATAAAAGTAATAAAGTAATATTTTCACACAGACACACACATATGTGTATACATACATACATACATAATATCCTTAACATTTCTGACACCTCATTCATTTGTCTTAGTTGGCACCGACTCAAAAGCCTAAACATATCAGTCTTTCCTGAAAACAGCACAATTTGCTCTGGGATGGCGTGTTCATGATAATTGTGACAGTTTGACAACGCATAGTCCAAATGCATTTAAGGAATGTTACGTTCTGCTCAATGCTGCAAGCATGGGTATAACATCTGCTACTATCTAGCAGAAATAGGAATGTTTTCATGGTTCAAAAAATCATGGCAAAAGTAGATGTGCATTGCACCATTGTTTTTTTTTTGTTATCAAACAAGATAAACAGAATTGAAGGAAAGTGGGTAGAGCCCGGTGATTACAGAGTGCAGGTCATGCAGAAATAAAATGGGAAATGTGTCACTGTCTTGACACATTGATATAAACATAAAACAGAATAACAAACAAAAGGCTGGACTGTGGCGGACACTAAGGGGCGCGGCCTCTCACCCCGGGACGAAGGGCTGGGGGGCGTGGTTAAACTGGATATATATGGCCGTTCCCGAATGTACTGTGTGTTAATTGTTTTGGTCGGTGTGTCTGGATTAAAGTTTAAACTCCTCCATGACTCCGCCGTCATTTCCTCATCCACCCACCACAGGACTCCAAAATAGGCATGATTCAAATAAACTATAGCGACAGGTCAAGCAAGCGAAAGTCCAACTTTGTTATCTGCTATATTCAAACCGTCAAAGTGTATTTGGAATGGAGAATCCTTCAGCTCGTATCTGTGGTCATGTGATGCCATTCTACAGATATTCTCAATAATCTCACACCTAAATCCAATCGTGTTTCCTTCCCTGTACGGCAAAAAAAACGCATGAATTGTTCAACCCAGTGATTCGATGACATTGATCCATTACTTTGTGTTCTGTTAGCCTTGGCTGCACCAACATTCTGTCAGTTTGATGAGCCTCTGTTTCTCTCCACTGTGGTTTGTAGAACAAACAGCATGCACTTAACAATTACCGTAATTACCTTCAAGGTGGCTTTATGTCCCACCTGCCAATACTTTCCTCAGGAAATATCATTATGTACAGTATATATGGCCTGCAGATCATGTATTTCTCCTTCGTGTCTTCTTCACCTCCCCTGTCTGTGTTGTGGTTGTGGTGCTCTTCAGCCGTTACGCTTGCCTGCACGGCGTGCGCGTCTTCAATCAACTCATCAATCCTACTCCAGCAGTGTTTCGAACCCCAGCTCTACACCCACTCTTTACCAGATTGTGCCATCAACCCTGCAGGACTCTCTGTGCTCCTTCCTCCTGGTGTCTCCTTGTCAGTTCCACCTATCCCTCCTACAGGCCTTCAATTTTGTCTGCCGCTTGTCTGTTGGTTTTGGGTCCAGGAGGGACTGAATTGTGGAGTGTACTCCTCTCTTCACAGTCATTTTTTTTTTTATCCCCCACACAGTCCAGTGGTGAAGTACACTACCTCCGGAGTGTCGTGATGGTTTGGAAATATTGAGAGCAAATCCCTTCAGAGAACACAAGAGCCTAAAACACACACAGGGAACGGGAGGAGGAGAAGGGAATGGAAGTTGAAAACACGTGAAGTGCGTGCATCATAACAAACCTGTTATTAAAGCGTGTTGATTGTGGACCTGTAATTGGTCAGGGCAGCATGTGAACTCGATCAGTGGGTGTTGAGCGCATGTTGCAAGCCGAGGTAGCAACGCGACGGCAGTCAAAGTGACGAATCAATTCCAGAAATAACTCACAGGCGATGGACAAATACACCAACAGCATCCCTATTGGCTGTGACGTAACCGGTCCAATTTGGTAGAGTTGTTTTTAATCCGTTGTAGAAAAAACAAAACAAAAACATAAATACCCCAAGGATTGAATTGCGGGTGTGTCTCGTCTTTCCATGAGTTAAATAAAAGAAGGAACGGTAATAGAGTGAGGGTGTATAGGAAAAAGTGAACATCATATGTACGGGCCTTTTGTTTGTTTGTTTTCATCTATCAATTCAGTATCTGCGGACATCTCCCTAGATAAGATGGATCACAAATCATTTTGTGAGAAATCTTCACTTTTGCTGCGTAGACTCCAACTTAAATGGAAAAAAAAGGTTACTGCAAGAAGTCTGACCAGATCTGTGGTAATTCTTCTAATGCAGTCATCCAGTCAACGTTTGCCATGAAGGATTGGAATCGGGAGCTGGTTTACATATTCATGGGCGTTGTTGGCTGTGACTCAACTCCTCTAGGACGAAATCTCAATAGAACAAAATGCCGCAGTGTTACATCCCATTTGGACAATTTTCTATTTCAATTTATTTCCCGATACTTATTTTGAACACAGCGTGCGTGTTGGTCTGCTATAGTTTGACTATCAGCCTCCACGGGGGACTCCTGTGATGGCGACGATTGAGAAGCAACAGTACACTAAAGTGTAAACTCACCGAAATCACATTCTTTTCCTGTGGCGGACAAATAGTTTTGTTTTGATTGGCTACAGTGTCCCGGTCCTTTGTGGTCATAATCTCTGGGATGACTAAGTGTTACACCATTTGTTTGGTTTCCACCACAATGCCTTGAAACTGCAGAAGTTTCCCTTTTTCAAGTCGAGTTGATTAAATTAATGTGATTTTACTGATTCATTTCATTTTGGACCTCAGACATCAGAGGGTTTGTTTCTACGTCTGCCAGCCAACGGGCTTTTTGGAATTCCTGATGCCAAGAGGGACATATCAGAGCCAACGAAGATGCCCACACGAACTGCTTGTAATTAGAAGGAGGAAACTGGTTTGGCCATTTACCACCTAAAAGTGTGATATATTTAATATGACATGAACATAGAATTTACATTTGAGTGACTGTGTCAGCAGCGAGGCCAGCCTCGAGCCTGCTCTCTTCAATGCAATCCTTAATGGGATTGTAAGGCTATAACCTGCTTCTCAATTACCTATGGTAATTTGGGATGGCAAAGTTATGCTTCTGGGGTTTCAAAAATAACCCTGGATCTTGAAAAACCAGAGCGGGAAAGACCAAAAAAAAATTGGTGTAAAATCAAAACACACACAAATCAATGTGCCAATCCTCACACAAACAACCACGATGTAAATGTGTTCATCGGAGGTGTGACTTGACCAAGAACAGTCCCGTGAAAGGTTTTTAGAGGACAAATATTTGAAAAATCTACTTAAGTAGCTGGAACAGAATAATGGTGGCATGTCTCTGCCTTCCCCCGCAAATGATGCATTTCAGTGTTTATGAGTATTCAGCTGGGTGATTTAACAGGAGCAGCCTTTGTTGCAGGGGAGAAGGCATGACCTCTCCTTTCCGCACACAGTCTCTCCCTCACGAGCACACACATATTCACAAACAGGCTTTATTAGTTAGTTGTCCTTGATGTGTCTCATAAAGACAGGCTGAGGAGCCCAGTATAGTTTCCGGCAGTAAAAACAGCCTGTGAAATCGCATCACATCTGAAGTCACAACAGATGGCTACCACTGCTACGTCCTCACTGAATATGACACAGTAAAGGACATTATGAACACGAGCACAGTTTCAGCAGCTCTGCTTCCCCGAGTGCGAACATGAAATCTTGTTAAAAACAGGGTTGCATATTGAAAGCTATATCTGCCAGCTGCTTATTGTGCAGTTAAGTAAAATACGGGGATGAATAAAACAACAAAAAAACAACGGAAAAGATACGAAAAATCACGCAAACTTAATCCCAACAGGGGGCAGAATAATCCTTGAAGAAGTGACATAAGATACACATTAAAAGACATGGCAGTGCTATGCATGCAACTTACGCAGTGTTTATCTCCATGGTAACATTCATTTTCATCAGACATTTAAAGACTAACTGAGATGTAATATTCTTCCAATTAAGAGCTGCGTTTTTGAGTGGACTAATTGTTCCTCTGGATGGTTATGTGAAAATGAAAAGAACAAGAAAAAGAGCATGGGACTGCGTGTACAAGGTATGTGTGGAATTGACACAACAAACCCACTTCACTTAATTGTCTTATTTGCATTTACCCACACACTGCTCTTCTGTAGCTCAATATGCAGCTGGCAAGTAATGGTTGTCAAGACGGCAAAAGCCCCTTAATGGTCTTGTTTGTTTTCAAGTACCAGAGCCTTCCGACACTCCATATGACCACTGAAGAAGGGTGACATTTAATCCCCCACTTTTAGTCCCGCTGGTTGGTAATTTAATGAAAACAAACAAACAAACAAAAAGAACAAACAAAACATTTTCTGTGCTGTCTCGCATCATTATTGGCGGCTGTTCCTGGTATTTGTATAAAATATTATGATATCGAGAAATGTTATGTTATCTGCAACAGATGAAATCCACACAATGAGGGAACCTCAAGCCAGAAAGGTCAACACTTAATTTCATTTAAAAATAATTACATCAACGACTAATAATGAGAATTGATTATGATTATTTTATTCAAAAATATGTAAATGTAATAAAGCTTGATTTTAAAGTGATTCACATTGATTAGCTATTGGGAAATTATATTGCATTTTTTACTGATCTAATGCTTTTTACCAATACAAAGCCCCACACTGACATCATTCAAATGCAGTGAACTCGACACATTTTTCATGTTTTAAATATGTTTGAAAGATGAGGGAACCTTCGCCTGGAGGACTGAGTTTACTCTAATTAATGTAGAGGTGAAGGAGTTGGTATCAAAATTGGGCAAGGCTTTCAAGAGGTTCAGAAGTGAGACAAGAGAAGAATTTTTGTCGACCTTGCCACGGGAGGGAAAAAAAATAGCTGTAATGGATGAGATTGGTCTTCTTCCTGAAAGGTTGAGAATAAAAAAAAAAGAATAGTTCCCTGAGAGGTGAACGTGTTAGGTTGAATGTGAGAACTTTTGGGGATAAATGAGAAAGGCAGAAGGACTTTGTGGACAGCGGACATGTACTTCAAGACCTCAATTATCCACCATTACCTGCATTTGATTACCACCTCTCTTATCCTTCATTCCACTTTTCCCCTCAGCCCAGCACCTCTCAAGAAGCTTAGAGCAACAAAGAGGCAGGGGAGCAGGGGAAGCCCGAAAGTACACAGCTAAAAGTTTTAAAAAGAACGATTAATTCTTTATACAGAATTTTTGAACATGAAGAAAAGTCTAAGGGAGACCAAGACTATTAAAAATATGATTTAGATTTTCAATTATTAAGCAGCCATGAGCTATTTGGCGAGAGCATTTATGGCTCAGGAATGACAGCAGGGAGATTGAGATAGAGGACACAAGTAATAAGAGAACCTGAAATAGTAATAGACTTGCTTTAATGAAATGTTTTTACTCCCAGTTCACATTTTCTGTGGTTCATTACTGCTCCCAAGGTCTCTCACACAATGCCATCACCACTTTCTTTCTTCTTTGACCCCCCCCCCCCCCCCCCCCCCCCCCCCCCCCCCTCCCCCCCCCCCCCCCCCCCCCCGCTGACACCCACCACACCCCCCCCCCCCCCCCACCCCCCTCATCTTTTTTTGTCGCGAGGGGGGGGGGGGGGGG